>JARQZK010000033.1:50000-60000 GCA_030704885.1 Cynegetis impunctata
AGTTATAGGGGCGAGCCACCTTCCGTGGACACCCATATATATATATATATATATATATATATATATATATATATATATATATATATATATATATATATATATATATATATATTAATATATATAATGTAATATGAAGCGCGAAATTTGACACTTGATGAATATACAGAAATCAACAAGACACATTTTCATTGAACATTTTCTTGGGAAGTATTCCGTTCTTGAGTATTGGAGGCTGTTACCTACTGGATGTTCATCAATTCAAATTAGAAATGAAAGCATTAGGTAGGTACTTTTAAAAAGCTAGTGTTCGAAAAAGCTCTGGATGAGTGAAACGTGTATCACAATTTAACAAAATTTGGTGTAAATTTCTTAAGATCAAGTGGTTTTTATTTCGTTTCTAAGTATTCTGTTTATTTTTTGATATTACGTATAACCTCATTTTTTCGTTATCTGTAAAACATGATTTAAAGTACCTAATAAAGAAAAAAATTATAATATCATGCACGTAATCCGGAATCGGGATTCGTTATCTACAATTCATGTTTATTTTAGTCCACAGTAGGAGTACGATTTACAGTATTGTGATATACGATACTCACCCGAAATTCCAGTAGTCAAAATCATTTACGGTAAGTTTCATATGAGTATTGGAATATTTTGATCCTCTTAAATTTCCCAGCCAAACTTCATATCCTCGGTCGAGTAAATAAAAGCCTGAAAGTGAGAGTTTAAAGTCAACTTCTGATGATGTCAACCAAGTTAATTAATGAAATTGTAATTGCTTATACTTTTATTTATAACTCCCTAACTAGACTGGAAATTTTCTCAGATTGACCGTCCTACAACCATGTAGGTATCTGTAAATAACCAATGTCCTAAAAGTTTTGGCACAAAATTCATTGGCTTTAATTTTAACAAAAACTCTATCGCAGCGAGATGCTTTAGAAAACCATTTTTTCATGACGTATCCGATTTAAAAACTCTAATCATCCAATTATGATTTTTGATCCAAATCCAAAAAAGAAATTGCGCCCTCTAATTTGTAAACAATATTTATATCCTCCCTGGGGGGTCAACCAATTCGTACCAAAACCAATCGCATCCAAAATATCATAGGAAACTACGTACTTACAAACTTTCAACCCTATTTCTACAAAATTGCGCCCATTATCGTGTAAACAAGATTTATTTTCTCCTCCGGGGGGTCAACGCCCCAACCAATTCATATCGAAATAAATACCGTCCAAGATATCATACGAAACTACCTACCTACAAAGTTTCAACCCTATGGTCCCAAAATTACTCGTTCTATTGAGTAATTAAGATTTATTTTCTCCCCTGGGGGATCAACCCCTCAACCAATTCGTACCAAAACCAATCCCATCCAGTATATCATACGAAACTACCTACTCGCAGACTTTAAATCCTATTGCTCCAAAATTAACAACAAGATTTATTTATTTCCTCACGGGTCAATTCAACCCAACACCAATCCTATCGAAGATATCTTTCGAAAATACCTACTTCCAAAGTTTTAACCCTATTACTCCAAAATTGCGAACTTTATCATGTAAACAAGATTCATTTCTTCCCCAGGGGGGGAAATCCCCCAACCAATTCGAACCAAAACCAATTCCATTCAAGATATCATACCAAACTACCTATTTGCAAACTTTCAACCCTATTGCTTCAAAATTGCGCCCTTTATCGTGTAAACAACGCTAAAATACATAAGCACATACATACATCTGAACATAAATATATATATATATAAATATATATATATATATATATATATATATATATATATATATATATATATATATATATATATATATATATATATATATATATATATATACACTGCGCCGCAAATTTAACGCATAGCTTAAATATTCCCTAAGTTTTGACTAAAAATATTTTCTCAGCCGGTGATCCGATTTGAATAATTTGTTCAACAAATTGTAGCTTCGTTCTTTGAAAAAATTCAGTAGTTACAAGATAATCAAAAAATTGAACGAACTCATTGTACAGCGTGTTTAAATAGAGACATGTTTTCTTAGTTAGAAATTAAATCTCGGGTAGCTCAGGCCGAAAAAGAGTATACAGTATTAGAGCCCTTTCAGACTAGGATACTGTATCCGAGATACTGTATGCGAGATACAGAATTTAGGCCAGATACAGTGAAGATACTTTTGTTAGAATATAGTTTTGTAAATAAATTTTATCAGTACAATATCAGTGCTGTACGGTGCTTTTTATGAAATGGACATTGAAGAGTGCGCTATGCTGTGGTATATTATATTTCTGGGCCCTAACCACAGTGTACCATGTATAATTTATTTCCGTAACTTACAATTTACTTGATAGTTTGCGAACAGTTACTAGATAGTATTGCACTGATTAATACAAATTAAACATCAATTCGATTATCTAAAGGGTTTTCACAGCAATCGGTAAAAACTTAAAAGCAATATAAATTAACGAATAAACTCATTATTCATCGCTAATAAACAATATTATTGAAATATTTCATTTCATTTTTGTTATCCATCTTGAGATGATTATTGTAAAAATCAGTAAGCTTTCGACAAATAATCGTCTTGTTTCGAGAATTTTTAATAATATAATAATTTGATTTATTTAGCTAATGAATTAATGCATTCCTTTTAGAATGCACTGTATAATTACTTTTATAAATATACCTACCATATTCGATTTGTTGAACAATTGTCATTTCTTCAAAATTTTCACACATCTGTTTGGTAATTTCCACCCAACATTTTTGTTTTATATTTCTGTCGAAATGATTTTCATTACTTGTATCCCATATACAAGAATTCGGTTCTACCAAACTTATAAATTTCTCGTTATCAAAAACTTTATTCTCCATGGTACAATCGAAAAACCGTTCTATTCCACTTCACTTCTACTAATAAATAATAAAAATATTGTACACCTATGCTATTGTGCTTTTTGAATCGCAAAAGTATGCAAGTCTGAACAGGTCCATAAGCCATAATGATAATTCGGTATCCCGGATTCGGATACTGTCGCCGGCGGCTGAATGAGCGAGATTCAGAAATTTAGTATCGCGATACGGTATGCTGTGCTGAATGCGGTGTGAAAACGTACATATAAACGCATATATTTTCTGTATCTGGGATACGCGTATCTCGGATACAGTATCCAAGTCTGAAAGGGCTCTTATAGTCACATGTCTTCTGAGTAATTTTTTTTTTCAATCGTCTTTTTATCTTTAGCCGTTCGAGAGATATTCATGTTTTTATGACCGCTTACATTTTTCGCATGAAATTTTCTGAAACTTTTTTGTTGATTTGCGAAGAAGTCTGTGCGAACAGAATTTCATTACAAGTTGATAGTTTGTTTATATGGTTACGATTGTCAGTTCACTTAAAATTATTATTGAAAATGGCTCAAAATTTACGTTTGGAGAGAAATCTCACCAAAGAAGAATGTGCTGCTGTCTTAGCACTTGTACTGAATTAGTTGTGGTTATGGGCGAGCGTTTTACAGCTGACCGATACATTAGAGATATTTTGGAACCACATGTGTTGCCATATGCCCCATTTATAGGGGAAGAAATGTTATTTATGCACGACAATGCACGTCCACATGTAGCTAGAGTAGTACAAAATTACCTCCAGGAAGTCGAAATACCAACTTTGGCATGGCCACCAAGGAGTCCTGACCAAAACGCAATAGTACACTTATGGAACCACATGAGTCGACAGGTTAGATCTCTACAGCACCCACCTCGAAATCTAAATGAACTGTTAATGAGGTTTGTGGAAATATGGAATCAAATTGATCAGGACTTAATTAGAAATCTGATTGCAAGCATGACAAGAAGATGTGACGCGGTGATCAGGGCAAGAGGAGGCAATACAAGTTATTAATTCTATTTCTTAATTACAGTTTTTGTTTTCAGAAACCGTAATCTTTATGTCTCTTTATGAAAAGACATGGAACATACGTAACTATATAAATACAGTTGTCAACATGTAATGAAATTTTCGCAGCCTTCTTCGCAAATTAATAAAACAGTTTCAAAAAATTTCGTGCGAAAAATGTAAGCGGTCATAAAAACATGAATATCTCTCGAACGGCTGAAGATGAAAAGACGATTGAAAGAGCAAATTACTCAGAAGACATTAGACTATAATAATACTGTATACTCTCTTTCTGCCTGAGCTACCCGATATTGCCCGCAGAAAGATTTTAACTTTGACGAAGAAAACATGTCACTATTTAATCACCCTGTACAATAAGTTTATTTCATTTTTTTGATTATGTTATAACTACTGAATCTTCTTATTAAAAAAAAAAAAAAAAAGAAATTTTCGCAGCCTTCTTCGCAAATTAATAAAACAGTTTCAAAAAATTTCGAACATGAATATCTCTCGAACGGCTGAAGATAAAAAGACGATTGAAAGAGCAAACTACTCAGAAGACATTAGACTATAATAATACTGTATACTCTCTTTCTGCCTGAGCTACCCGATATTGCCCGCAGAAAGATTTTAACTTTGACGAAGAAAACATGTCACTATTTAATCACCCTGTACAATAAGTTTATTTCATTTTTTTGATTATGTTATAACTACTGAATCTTCTTAGGGAACGGAACTACAAATTGGTGAAACAATTATTCAAATCGGATCACCCGCTGAGAAAATATTCACAGTCAAAACTTAGGGAATATTTATGCTATGCTTTAAATTTGCGGCGCAGTGTATATATTATATATATATATATATATATATATATATATATATATATATATATATATATATATATATATATATATATATATATATATATATATATATATATATATATATATATATATATATATATATATATATATATATATATATATATATATATATATATATATATATATATATATATATATATATATATATATATATATATATATATATATATATATATATATATATATATATATATATATATATAGAGAGAGAGATAGAGAGAGATATGAAATTTAGTTTAAGAAGCAGGGTTTTAAAGTGAAAACCTGCTAACAAAATAATATCAAGTTGCCAGAAGTTTGATTACTGTCAGTTGAGATTTATTTATTTTGAAGTTTTCGCTTCTAGATGTATAAATTAGAAATAAGAAAAGCTATCTACAGGTTGGTTGGGCGGGTACACAAAGCTGAAATCTGTCGAATATTCCAGAATGAAAACATTTCAAGCAGAACAATAGTGGAGTGTGAACAGGAAATACCATGTCTGAATCTCTCAAAAAGTGGAAGACCACAAGCATGTACAGCACAGAGGTCACAGAGATTGGCGAGAAAAGCAAAAAACCATGTTGGAATGTCAACGAGGAGGCTCGCTCGTCAATACAGATTTTTTAGGAGTACGATATCGTTGGAATTGAGGAGGATCGGTCTCAAATATCGAAAGGGACGTAAGTGCCCCTAATACTCTCAAGCGCAATTCCTTCTATACCAAGATGCTGTTGTCAACTGAGGCGGCTACACTTTGCCAATGAAAAAATCATTATTTTAGATGACGAAAAGTATTTCACTTTGAGTAATTCTGAAATGAAGAGAAAACAATGGATTTTATACGGACAACGTAGAGCAATGCCCTGACAATGTTAGATACAAACATCAAGGGAAATTTGCGGATAAAATCCTTATCTGGTGCGCAATTTCTGACAGGTGTGTATCCCGACCTATTTTGGGAGAAATTTTCTCCAAACACTTTCGCGAGAGCAATGAAATAGAATACTGAAGTAGCTAGAAACACAGTAAAAAGCATTTTGAAAAAGCATAAAACTGTCAGTTAATCTAATTCTTTGTCTATCATTAGATTTCTATAGGTTTTTGGCCTTGGCTTCTTGAATGAATCATGTGATATTAGGTTTTGCTTCAGTCGGCTGAATATTTCACCCGACGGTTGCCTCCTCTCTAAATTTCGCTCATGATACATTCGCAATAATAAAGCTATATTTTCATTCAAACTTGAGCATTAAATGCTTTTCGAAATGTTGAATTAATTAAATTTTTGCTCGAAAATGACAACAGTAAATAATTCTTTATTAGCGTGCCAATATTTGTAAGTTGATGTAATCAAAAACTTTTTGTTTTTGTCAAAGCTGACTCTGATGAAACCTAGATTTCAAATCAGTTTTGAAGGCAGGTCTCATTTGATTTAGAAAAATGATATCTTTTCCTGTTACACACAATGTCAGAGTCATAGCTAACTATGGTAATTTTCAAAAACGTGAAATATATAAAAACTTATAATCAAGACCACAAAGAAGATGGCTTGATGATATCAAACAACAAGCAGGAAATAGGTGATTTCAGACAGCATAAGACAGAACAGCATGGAGAAACATGGAAGAGGCGTACGTCCAGGAGTGGACAACAGAAAATGGATGAAAAGAAGAAAAAGAAGAGCAAAATCGCGAAACGTTGCGTGTGATACATCATTTTAAAGAAAATTTTATGTAGATTTTAAGAAAAAAATAATATATGGCATGCTCCATAGGAGAAATATCAAGTTTGTGTTTTATCTCAAAAACTAAATGTAATTTGACATTTGACAGGTCTTAAGTGGTGGATTGGTCTTCAAAAAAAACTAAAAAAAGGACTTCTCGAATAATCGAAAATTTTGAAAATGCAAAAGATATTGCTAGAAGAACCATAAACCCCGAAATTCCATCGAAATTGGCCCAGCCTGTACATTAATTAAGTTGGTATTACGGTATGAGTACGTATTACGTGGTTTTAAAGGTTTTTCGTACCTTCACTTCTTTCAAGGTTGAGTAAGAGGGTTGAAATCTAGTACGTGGATAGAGTTAAAGCTAAGGCGAAATACTTTGTGGGTTTCAACTTTTTTTCTTGATCAAAGCTCTTTTGATGTAAATGTCACATGTTTTTTTCTTGTGTTTTAATATTTTGTTCACTTTTATATGTAAAAAAAA
This sequence comes from Cynegetis impunctata, assembly GCA_030704885.1. Taxonomy (NCBI): domain Eukaryota; kingdom Metazoa; phylum Arthropoda; class Insecta; order Coleoptera; family Coccinellidae; genus Cynegetis; species Cynegetis impunctata. The sequence goes on from JARQZK010000033.1 coordinate 56,991, forward strand.
TGAGTGGTAAATACGGCCTAAGTGGCGGAGCATTGTTGCTCACGCATTTTTTTTTCTCACTAACAGAATACTTACCTAGTGATAGATCGCCTTTGTCAACCCACATTTCCGAATTAGCAATGAATGAATGATCCAAAAATACAATTGCTTTGGGTTGACCTTTCGGCGCCATTCTGAATGTTTTAAGTATATAGTTATCTTCAGTCACTGTATAATAAGTTTCTAAGGAATTATTCCTTTGAAGAACTATTTGTGGCTGAAAAACAAATTTCAATAATTTAGTTAAGATGTAACAAGGATTGAATTTTCATGTGATCAAAAAAATAGCACTTTGTATCAGAATTGAAAAATGATCATAATGATAATAATAATTTATACAAAACGAAGTAACGTTTCACCCCATTTTAAATTTTTCATTACTAGCATTCCCAAAAAATTCCTAATTTCTAATTTAGTATCGAGATATCACAGTATAGCTACTAAAACTGCAATGAATAGGTTATTGTGAAAATATTGACTAATATCAATAACATTTCATGATATCATTATCACTATATTATTATTTACGTATCAGATTATCAATACTGATGAAATTAATTGTTATTAACAAACTATGACATGGCAAAACTAGTTTTTGATTGAATGTTAATTGCTTATCATGAATTTCAAATGGGATGAGATCATAAGATATATATATATATATATATATATACATATATATATATATATATATATATATATATATATATATATAACTAAACATTCGAGGTATTTTATAGTGGATAAACATAATTATAGCAACTTTGAATGATGTATTATTATTATAACGAGAAAATCAAATAGAGTAACTAAATAATAATCTGATTCGACAATTCTTCAAATTAAGCCATATTAGAAGTAATACCAATACAATTGTTTAAAAAATTGTAAACCAAAATTATATATATATATATTTATATATATATATATATATATATATATATATATATATATACTTGAAAAATTTTCAAATTTTCTTGAACCGTTTCAACTATATTCTAGGAACTTGGATTTTCTTGGCAATACTGGTTCAAATTGCTAGTTAAAACTCCATTAAAATATTGTTTATATTATCTCAAACGTTTCGACTAACATATGTAGTCTTCTTCAGTCATAATCGACTGAATTAATGTTAATTTTATCACAGATTTCGCCCTTCCTTTTTAGGCGGCATTTGTCACATTATCTTTCAATTTGTCTGTACAAGTTTTCATATGTTGTAGTACATACCTACGTCTCGTGAAAATTGATTGGAAAATGGGAAGTCGCAACATTGGAAATTATTATCAGTAGGTAAATAACTGTATCTATGTAAATGAAAAGGAATTAATGTTTTTTCGTCTTTGCTGATTATATAAATGAATAACCTCAGAAATCTAATTCAATTTACCTGACATCTAAGGTATACGTGAAATATAGAAAAAACTCACCACTTCTGCATAATATCCGGGTTCATGCCAACAATTTTTGCTGCTATGAATTAGAAAGTAATCCGAATAATTTTTACATACATTATTTTTTGATGAATTGTAGTACACTAGAACAGAAGTTAAAATACTAATCACAAACCACAAAATATAGTTTCTGTTCTTCATGATGTTTCGTGATAATGACGCACAAACATCTTCAGTGACGCCTAGAATAGAAATATTAATTTGAATTGCCCGTTAAAGGAAAAAAAAATAAAAAACTTCATGTCATACATTGGCGTAGCCTTACATGCGTGTGATCAAAGCTAAATGTATCAATTGATATGTCTCATATTATAGCCATATTGAAAGGTTTATGGTACATGCTTTTATAGTAAAAACGAATATCTTATTATATTTTAGTGTTTTGTTCTGAACATTTTTAGTCAGAATATATATTGTAGCTATTAGAAAATGGAAAATATTTAAATTCCATATTTTGCTACTTATATTTAGCTGTACTACGCCACTGTTATACAGTGACCGCCGGGTCACCAGATAAATGAAATTTTGATAAGAAGACCAAAAAGAGAAACGACTCGTCTAGACATAAACTTTTTGATCTCTAATAGGTTTTCAAAGTTGTAGGAATTCTTTAGTGAACAGACCTTGATCGAAGTTATGGAGTGATTTAAGTTTACGAATTTCATTGAAATTTTGTTATAAAGATAATAATGCATAATTCATGATCAAGAACTTTTCACTCGCTTATCTTTAAATCCATAAATTTGCATATTACAACGCGAAGTATGACTTCAATTTAAGAAATGGTTCATCGTTATGAACTTAAATAGGTAATCCAATAATAAGTGAATAACAATTAATGATAGGAAGAAAACACTAGTTTCCACCTATGTGCTAATATCGTCATCGACATATACTCAGATATTCACACAAATTTTTTGTAATTATCAAGATGGAATTTTAACATGTGAATTGAAATTTGTACACAAAGCTTTAGTTGAACTCCATTTATTCTTCCTTAGAAAACAAGATAATATATTGTTTTTAGATGAGTTTTGAAACAAGTAACAGAATCAAGATTTCTATGAATAATAATTGGAAAATGTTGGATAAAGATTCAATGAAGATGAATGATCAGTTTCTTTCTGTTCTTTGATTAGTATATTTGTATTTTGATTGATGTATTCATCTGTAAGAAATTAAATTTTATAGAATTGTGATTTTTTTTTAAGGAGTACGTATCAATTGATCTCTTCTAATATTTGCTTGCATTTTTAAATAGTGGCATATAAAAGGCATGCATTATCTGTCTTAAATCAATCATTTCAGAATTATATGTGCATTTTGAAATGCTTTCTCGAGAATGTTGTTAGTTTTTTAAAATAGGCAACCCCCAATAATTTCTAGTTTATGGTAACAATAGTAACATGCTCTAGAATGCTAGTATTTAATTCGGTTATACCAAGCATGCGCTTGCTGTTCTATGTATAGAGGAATATTAGATCTTCCAGTTTAAAAAAATATTAGATTTCTCGGTT
>JARQZK010000033.1:65000-107500 GCA_030704885.1 Cynegetis impunctata
AGGCATAATTTACGATGGTAGTCATGGGGTAATGATTGCCATGCTTCATCGATCGCAGTCAGAAGTTCTTCTCTATTATGAAATATTACGTTACGATGTTGTAAATTTCGCACTAACAGACCCCACATATTCTCAATCGGATTAAGATCAGGACTTCGACTCGACCACTCAATGACGTTTATATTATGATTCTTGAACCAAGCCGTCACCCTGCGTGCGGTGTGGATAGCACAGTTGTCCTGCTGAAAAATGAAATTGCCGTTCGGGAAAAATGGTGTCACTGACGGGAGCATCACTTCTTCGAGAATCCTAATATAAACGGTAATGTTTAGCCGATGTGGCACATAGATCATTACCCCAGCACTAACCGCCGAAATCCATGCCCACATGTTTACAGAAAAACGGCTGCTTTGGTCTGTAGCTTGGACGTATTGATCATCGTAACGAGTGTTCGGTGGTCTGTATACTCTCAAGGATAATCAGATCTTATTTACATAGCTAATAACGCTTGAACAGTTACAATATAACGCACTTAGTACATAAATAACTATTGTATGCTACCACGCTTTCAAGCGTAATCATCTCAACAACGCCCTCGATGCATTCAAGGTTTTTAGTTAGATTCATCCTTCTTGCCATAGGCGCTAGTGCTGGATGTCACCCTACGGGCGTAATCATCTTTAGACCCTTGGTGCATGAATAGTTATTCCATGGCTAACAGTATTTAAGAAAAAAAAGAGAATTTCGTAACCTAATCGTATTTTTCCTCCTTATTGATCTTTCTTAAATGCAAATTCTTGGAGGAGCTGTGGGGGAGAGCAAAACCTTAAAATTCACGAGAAAATATGAAATCTCTACATTACAATAGTGGCGCTTAAGTAAAATAGTCGATGGAACCAAAAAGCACTTCCCTGATATTATCTTACACTAAGTAGTCAATCTAGAGGAGTTGGCAAAACCTTAAGAAACAAGAAGAAATACGAATCTACACGAAATGGCAGTATTTAGAAAACATTTATGCTTTCCTAACGTTAACTTAATTACGTACAAAATTTCAACCCTATAACTCAATCTGGAGGAGTTGTGAAGGTGAGCAAAATCTTAAAATCCACGAAAAACATGAAATATCTATAAAAATGATAAAAGGTACCTCAAAACTCATCAACATCAATTAAGTCCACCTTCAAATTTTCAACCCTGTAACTCAATTTGAAGTGGGTTTAGGGACACAAAAGTCCTCAAAAACCTGTTCTTCTATAGCTTCTTATACCAGAATATCCTTAAAAGCGGAATGTTGTTGATTTTTGGCAACCGGTTTGGAGATGCCAAAATTCTGACAGAATTTACTCAAATTTTGGTAATCTTGTTCTGTCTTAAGAACAACCCCAGAGCCTAGGCAGCGAGAGGAAATATTTGAAACCCATTCACGTCATCATTTTGCAGTCTTTTAACTGAATTTGGTGTGACTGTAGAGCTTTGAAATTAAGGCATAAAAATGACATCAGTGAATGAAATTAGTTAAAATCCGCAATGGAAAATCACCTTGCATCAACTCAATCCATGTATCAAATTTCAACTAAATCAGCAATAGCTGTGCCAAATCCCATGGTTAGAACCCACTACAATGCACTTTCCTAACATCAACTCGACGTTAGAAATTTCAACTTGCTGCAACAACGTCGCACAGTTTGTTATTATTTTCCCCAGCCGACCGTTTGAGTAACCAGAGGCGTGCGTATTTTAAGGAATATGAGAATATAAATATTATTGAATAATTAAAATTGCTTAAATCTTATGTAATAACACTATACATATTCCGAAAAAGTCTTGAAGATTGAATATTGATTAATGTTAAATGAGTTCATCGATATATATATATATATATATATATATATATATATATATTATATATATATATATATATATATATATATATATATATATATATATATATATATATATATATATATATATATATATATATATATATATATATATATATATATATATATATATATGTTCAGAAAGATTTCCGCGGTCGGAAGTATTTGAAAAACTTGGTTCACGGAATGAACCGCGTAAAAGATTTGAAAAATCTCGACGTTTCGGCTCCTTTTGCGAAGCCATCTTACGGAGAAATAGAAGGAGAATAATTCAGAATCGTGGCCTCACGAATTATTCCCCTTCTAATTCTCCTGAAGATGGCTTCGCAAAAGGAGCCGAAACGTCGAGATTTTTCAAATCTTTTACGCAGTTCATTCCGTGAACCAAGTTTTTCACACATACATACATATATATATATATATATATATATATATATATATATATATATATATATATATATATATATATATATATATATATATATATATATATATATATATCGATGAACTCATTTAACATTAATCAATAGAACAAAAGAATACGAGCTACCATTAGCACTAGCCTTTATAGACTTCGAGAAGGCATTCGACTCGATATACCCCAAAGCAGTATTTGAAGCCCTCACCCATCAAGGTGTCGACAGTCAGTATATAGAAACTCTGGCCAACATATACAAAGAGGCTAGAGCTAGAGTAAGTATATACGACGGAACCCCAGAATTCCCTACAAGCAAAGGAGTCCGACAGGGAGATCCAATATCTCCGAAGCTCTTCACGGCCACCTTGGAGAACATCTTCCAAAAATTGGACTGAAACGGAAGAGGTATGAAGATAGATGGAGAATATCTAAACCATCTAAGATTCGCTGACGACATTGTCCTAATCGCGAACAGCCCTGAAGAACTACAACAACAAATCAACGAGCTTAACATAGTGAGCAATGAAGTAGGCCTAAAGATGAACTTGAACAAAACAAAAGTCATGTACAATGAAATGGTAGAAAATCACGATATCACGGTCAGCGATACCACACTTGAAGTAGTGGACGAATATATATACCTGGGACAATTAATACATAAGTCTGGTTCACTACTTCCGGAAATCAACAGAAGAATAAAATTGGCATGGAAAGTATTCGGACAAAATTCCATCATCTTTAAGTCAAGAATGCCACTCCGCCTAAAGAAGCGAGCCTTCGATCAGCTGATAATACCAGTCATGACGTACGGCTGTGAAACCTGGGCACTAAAGCAAGAGTTCATAAGGAAACTCCAGGTTGCACAAAGGTCTATGGAGCGGTGTATGCTCGGCATAACAAAGAGGGACCGTAAGACAATAGAGTGGATTAGAGGAAAGACCCAGGTAATAGACGTCATCCACAGAATAAAATCCCTCAAATGGCAATGGGCAGGGCACCTAGCGAGAAGGACCGACAATAGATGGACCATAAGGACAACACAGTGGTACCCAAGAGGAGTCAAAAGGCCGAAGAGGCGCCCCAATATAAGATGGGATTATGATATCAGGAAAGAAGCAGGAACAAACTGGTATCAAGCTGCTCAACAACGTAATACATGGGCAGGAATGAAGGAAGGATATGCGAGGAGGCTGCACCGTACTTAACGGTAGACCATAGCTGCATATGATGATGATGATATATATATATATATATATATATATATATATATATATATATATATATATATATATATATATATATTTCAAAGGATCTCATACTGTTGTTAAACAAGATTTGTAATTATGTTATATACCTAGGATTGCCAGATTCATTTTATCATGTGAAACTGTAGTTTATTATAAATATATATAATTACTATTACTATTACTAATTCTGACAAATATTCACTAAAACCTGCTATAAAATCAAAATTAACAACTAAATATACAATAATAATTTTGTCCTGCATTATCGAAAATTTCTAAAAAGAATTAATTTTGTGTTGATACTACGAGAATGTTTATTTTCGATATAAACAGACTGTGAGAACAATGTATCAGTACTCAGTAGGTTCTGGATTAGAATCTGGCTTGAGATACCGACGTGCATTTGAATGAATACAAATATTAGATGGATCAAAATGATCAGAACATATTTCAGGATGTTTTAGTAAACGCCTGTTCACATCTATAGCTACAAGGAAAAACCACAGATTCTTTCTTTCGGGATTAGCCGGATTTGGATTATACGATCTTGAAAAAATGACTCACAATAAGTGTTTATGGAAACCCTAACATTATTTTGTCAAAAATAATAAATCTAAATACAAAATACTACACAAACCCACTCCACTGAGAGAACGAAAACACAACAAAATGGCGATCAGAAATAACCTTCAGAATGAAACGAGTCAAATTTTCCACAAACTTGGCACTGGCGAACCATCTTCAATTGCTTATAATTATTATTTTATAATAATACTTCAGAAAGGAGCGCTAAACCGGGAAAAATATCACAATAACTCAAACGTAAATCCGCTAGTAGACAACACTGCAAACTACAATTTTCCGTTCGTCGGCAACAGGGCTAAGAAGTATTTACTACGAAATACTACGAGTTGTAAAAATGAATGGACGACAATCCAATGTTGCCCCTTATTAATTGAAATTAGCATAAGATAAGAACAACACCGTTTAATAATTATTTTATTTTTTTAAATAAAATTGGGAAAACATGATAAGCGATACGCCCCCTACCGGTGTCGAATATTACTAGAGCATGGGAGATAGATTGCTTTGTTTACATATGTTTACGTGTATTTTATATGAGAAGTTGTTGAGTTTTAATTGTATTTTGGATCGTTTACAAACGTTCAGAAGAGATGAATCACTATTGTTGTGTATTCTATTGTTCCTCTTGGGCGAAAAAAAAAACGAATATAGTTACATACCTTTCCGAATGCTGGACAATTCAAAGTTGCATTCCAAACAAAGTTGGGAAACAAGGAAATGATGGACAGAAGAAAGGTGTGGATTCATAACTTGAAGATTGAAAAAAAATGTCTGAACATAAGAGAGTTGTTCTTTACAGTTTACAGAGAATAATTATTTTCCCTGCAGTAAGTTTGTGTATTTTTCCATATAGAATTATACCAACTAATGATGTGCAATCTTCAGCTAACGAAAACGTAGAGTTTTTGAAGTCCAATGCTATTCCAACGAAAAATGTTCCACTTTTATCGGAATCTGAACCTGGGCAATCATCCAGAGATTCTAGATTATTGTATTTTCTTTCATGTAACAATCAGAGAAACTATTAAAACAATAATAACAAATGATGTTTATTTGCACAACCAAAATAACAGTTTATCATAACATCAAGAATATGAAATAAATCTTGACTCTATAGCTAGGTAAAAACTAAAATATTCAATTATATAATCAGGAAAACAGAGATTCTATCAAAAAAAACAGACTCTCAGAAGTCCACCGTACTTTTAGGAGAGCTTTTATACGTCAGGAAAATTCAAGAAATATAATAACTCATTACATTCAAACCATTCAAGCAGAGTATTCATGTTAATTCTTCTTTTATTTAATGTTGTTTCTTTCAGTTTTGCTGGTAAGTACTTAGTTTTGTCCATTATACTCAAAACCTCTTCAGTTGGTAATGAAAGTAGACATGTCGGAAATGTTTTCTTGAAACTTATTTTTTTTTTAGTTTGTTTACTTTTTAAATAAATAGGTGTTCTATCATACAGCCTTTTCATGATGTATACATAGTTCCTCTAACCAATTAATTTATTCGTCCTCTCCTTTATTTTATTATCGATTTTCATGTTTAATAATAAAAACTCAGTGTAAATTTCAACTCGATGTAGGTAGGTTATCTACTGTTGAACAGAGATAATATTGTCCTCAATCGAAACACAATGAACCACTGGAAAATACGAAGTCCAAAAAAACACAAATTACGAAGCTAAACGTTCGAAAACTGAAAATGAAATGAGCGTAAATACCATTACCAATCAATCTAAACAAACAGCTAATCCTCCATGCTCTAGTACCGATATTAGCCGTTCCGGCGCTACGATCTTAATTTCGAACGCCAATTATTAACTTGAAATTACTATATTCGAAACCATAAAATATTATTAAACGTTTTAAATTAGAAATTAGTTAAATAACTGTCAGGTTGACAACACCGATTATCTCCAACAAAGTATTTCGTAGATTGGATTGCGATGTTGTCATGTCTTTTAGATAGCAAATGTGAACATCAAAAAATGGAGTTAGATGCAAAAATAATCTGAATTTTTGTAGTGGTTTATTTTTAATTGATCCTGTGTAAAATCGTCGAGGTGCCTTTCGCGATAGTCAGTGAAAAAACTCATGCTATGGAGTAAAAAATTGAAGGAAGATTAAATAAATAAAAGATGGTTTTTAATATCTGACGTGACATACAATTAATGTTCCTCAAGATATGAAAACCACATTTGAAGGCATTATCTGGTTTGAGAAATACTTTCGAGATGAAAATTTCGATAGATTTTATATTTTTGACGTCGTATCTGTGCAAAGCTAAGGTTTTGGCGATCGCTCTGATGAATAGCAAGTACGAAGTGAAAATCAACGTGAAAAGCCAAATTGAGTCATCCGTTTTGAACAAATATGCAACGATTCATCACATGAATTATTTTAGTTTCAATAAAAATATAAATTGATGAAAATATCCAAGTTCCAGTTTCTTCAATCTATTTCTTACGATTATTCATACTTTATATCAGGGTAGGGCGTCCTGAAATCATTTAATTTAGAAAAGGGTGCTGCGACTCGAAAAAGTTTGGGAACCCCTGTACCAAGTGATAAAATGTCACACATCAAATATCGTAATCATATGTCGAAATATTGAAATTCTTAATTTTTTCTTCTCATTTCGTTTCTCACGATATATAGAAATCAATAAAAAAAATACGAATGAAATATATCCAAAATCTTTATTTCAAACTTTTCAACGGAACATAAAATAATTTCATACTATAGTCTGGATCATTATACAGCTATCACAAAATAATCGTAGAAGGTTTTATAGATATTAATAAATCAGTATTTCCACTTGAAAATGTTTACAATAATTTCTTATCGAATAAGAATTCTCCAAGTTTTCCATGTTTACCCATAAGTTTCTGTAGTTGGGAAATTTTATCGGCCAATTCCTTTTGTCCTTTATATTGTTCATCCAAAAACTCACCAGTTAAATAATCTGACAACTGCAACAAAAAAATCCAATTATCGAAACTATAAGTTCGTTGAGATTTATTCTTTACTCACGTGATAGTCATTGAATTTACTGCCGTCAGATGGTTCTTCGCAAGCTGTGATTACTTTTCTGATATTTCTGGTGACAAAAGCTTCAGTTTTAATAGCATCTTCTAGTGCAGCTACCCCATTTGTCCAAGTGGCATCTGGTACACTAATCTGAAACAAGCCAAGTAATACATTATTTCTTTTCGGAATATAAAATATAAATTTTACACTATGTTTTATGGTTTTGAGAACATTTTCATGACACACTGGGTGAATCATAATGAAACTGCGATGAAATTTATAAACAATAATTGTTTATGTGTAGTTTATGTTACTGTGTAGTAATTATTACTACACAGTATGTAATCATTTATTGAATTAAGCAATATATGAATCATTTTTATTACCAATACTGTTGATATAGGAAATTTTCGCAGAATAAACGAAATGAAAGTGAGAAATTGACATCAATCTGAAAATAGGAATATATAATGACATCCGATAACTGTAATTTGATAACATTTTCTATAATTTTTTCATAATTAACATGAGAGTATAATTCGAAACGATATTATTTATTCAAATATTTTGGAAACCTTAACTTGTTTTAAATGTTTGATTGTATCGCCTATTCATGATTCATCAATATATTCTAATCTGGATGATTCGCTGTTGGTAAATCTTTGAATTATATTATATGTTCCTCAATATTACGAGAGTGAACTATATTCTGTCGATGTTTTTTTGGAATATTTCAGAGGAATATAGTACCGTAATTCATTTTTCTTAGTTATCAGAAGGTTACTTTCTTTTTTTTAAATTTGTTTTCATTTGTTCATCATTACTGAATTATTGTCCATATTGTGATATAGAATTAATTTTGATAGCCACAAACATACACAGGGAGGACGATTACTGAAAATTCATGATTGATTTGAGCGAATAATTGCAATTGCAAGTTTTTCTTATAATATTTTGACTGTTCTACAAATGAAATCTACTAGAAATTATTTATGAATACTCCTGAAACTGCCGTTGTGCAGAAAATAATATTTTTATATTCTATATGGTATTAGAACAAACAACTTTAAAATTAAAATCAACTTGAGAAACAATTGATACATACTCGAGCATAAGTGTTAAACTAAAGAGAACAAATTTATTTACGGAACAGAATTCATCTCCTATGCCAAGATTTATTTTTGATTGTATTTCTGTGTACTACCATAATGACCTCAGCAAAATAAAACTACGCGCTTTAGTAAGGTATTTAACAGGACTATTCAAGAATAACTATTTTTAACTTTTTGATAATTATTAGCAGTAACAGGCTTGTTGAATCTCAAAAAACTCGATTTTATTAAAAAGTTGACGTTTCGCCACGACATTCGTGGCTTTTTCAAAATTAAAATAATTTGAACCTATTTCGAACATTACGTGGGTATAGGTTTCTGTGGTTTCCCTTACCATCTAATAATAACAGATTTGAATGTTAATATTGGACTGAATAGCACGTAATAAATAACAGAGCACGTCCACAGACGAAAAATTTTGATGAAACATAGTAGTCTTTTTTAACTATTCAAATTTTTTCAAATCAATAAATGTCAAAGAAATTTCAATTTTTCAAAAGTTTTGAAGTGACGAAACGTCAACTTTTTAATAAAATAGAGTTTTTTGAGATTCAACAAGCCTGTTATTGCTAATAATTATCAAGAAGTTATATATATATATATATATATATATATATATATATATATATATATATATATATATATATTTATATATTATATATATATATATATATATATATATATATATATATATATATATATATATATATATATATATATATATATATATATATATATATATATATTATATTTTGAAGGAATCTAGTGGACAAGGGTAGTATTATATTTGTTCGAGATTCCATTGTTCATTAATGAAATGTTATGATGGAAAATTTTATTCAAATGAAAATTTTCAGTCCTACAGTCCCAATAGACAAAATAATATAAGTTATTAAGGCTACTTATGAAAGTATGTACTTATTTGATTAAATACAAAAAATTTGGAACCAGTTTTCATTATGTACATATAATTATAAATTCTCACCAAGGATCGGCCTTATCATTTACAAACAAAGAATATTACAATTATCAAAGAAAAATAAATGTCATCTATTTGGAGGCAAACTACATAAAAATACAAGGATGTTTAAAATAAAATGGTAAAAACAAGTCTTTCAAAATCTGGACTACTATTATAATTCGGACAATCTATCAATCGTCTGTAGTCCAGATGGTAGGGAAATTATCTAGGGCACAGACGGTACCGGGTTCAAATCCCGCATAAGATATGGATGTTGTGGTTGTAAATTATATATATATATATATATATATATATATATATATATATATATATATATATATATATATATATATATATATATATATATATATATATATATATATATATATATATATATATATAAGAGGAGGATAGTCGATGACTAGTTTAGAGGATATCCTTTTGTAGGGACTGCAGCAATGTAAAAGGAAACTCTTTGAAGTTTTTCCAAGCTTTCGGAATCTTTTATTCCATCATCAGGGAGAATCTGTCGTGAGAATGATTACATAGATGTTGATAATACGATATAAGAAACATTGAAAATGATGCTATTTGTTAAAAAATTATAAAAGTTGATACATTTTTGAAGTTATAATTAAATTTCTGAACGAAATGCCAAATCGGTGTCACTCATTTTTTTTATATTCAAATTGAAGTTTGACATTATTTCATTACGTTAAATTAATTTGATTTTGTGTTATTTTATATCAAGTGAAAGTAAAAAAGAATAAATTTCACTCAAATGGCTTATATCTGTTTTTTTATTGATGGAATTATTGTCTTGATAAATAAAGGCCATTTCTAAAAAAGATCTTTTTGAAAGATGTGATTCTCTTGCTAGAACAGTTGTTGAAAGGTAGTTCATCTGGTGGTCACAATCATTGTCATGTTTAGCTAAAGCACATCTCTCAGGGTGTAATCTACTATCACTCTTATGAGAAGTGATTCTGTCTTTTAATAGTCTTTTTGTTTGGCCAATATAATTCTTATCACAATCATTACAAGGGATATTATAAACAACATTTGTGAGTGATAAAATAGGAATTTTGTCTTTTATTTTCGAATATATTTGTCTCATTGAAATAACTGTTCTATTTGCAATTTTGATGTTTTCAAAAGATTGAAAAATTCTGGTCAGTTTAGGTGTTATTTCTTTTATATAAGGTAACGAGGCATAAAAAACTTGACTCATATCTGTAACAAGTTCATTATGAGAATTGTTATTTTGTCCTATAATTTCATTTTCTGATAAGGATGTGCTAAATAAAATTTTCTTGACTAAAGATGGTGGGTAGGAATTTTGTATGAAAAGTTCTTGAAGTTTATTCAAATTTTTGTTATGAAAAGATATATCAGAAATTTTGAGTACTTTGTTCTTCATTTGTTTTAACAAATTCACTTTCATCGAAAATTTGTGATAAGAAAAGAAATTCAAATACCTTCCTGAACTGCATGCTTTTCTATACCAATCAATCAATATTATGTTATCAACCGATCGTATAACTTTTGTATCAAGAAAAGGTACTGAAGGATCTGAGTCTTCTGTTTCGATTGTGAATTGAATGAATGGGTCGTAACTATTGAAAGTATCTAAAATTTCTGTTATACCATTATTAGGTAAAGCTAATATTATATCATCCACATATTTTTTGATGAAAAATAAGTTAAAAGAGAGTAATGGAATCACTGTGTCTAGCAATTCATCCATAACATAAGCTGCAAGAATAGGTGAGATTGAAGATCCCATTGGAGTTCCAAAAGTTTGTCTGAAATAACTGACCAGAATTTTTCAATCTTTTGAAAACATCAAAATTGCAAATAGAACAGTTATTTCAATGAGACAAATATATTCGAAAATAAAAGACAAAATTCCTATTTTATCACTCACAAATGTTGTTTATAATATCCCTTGTAACGATTGTGATAAGAATTATATTGGCCAAACAAAAAGACTATTAAAAGACAGAATCACTTCTCATAAGAGTGATAGTAGATTACACCCTGAGAGATGTGCTTTAGCTAAACATGTCAATGATTGTGACCACCAGATGAACTACCTTTCAACAACTGTTCTAGCAAGAGAATCAAATCTTTCAAAAAGATCTTTTTTAGAAATGGCCTTTATTTATCAAGACAATAATTCCATCAATAAAAAAACAGATATAAGCCATTTGAGTGAAATTTATTCTTTTTTACTTTCACTTGATATAAAATAACACAAAATCAAATTAATTTAACGTAATGAAATAATGTCAAACTTCAATTTGAATATAAAAAAAATGAGTGACACCGATTTGGCATTTCGTTCAGAAATTTAATTATAACTTCAAAAATGTATCAACTTTTATAATTTTTTAACAAATAGCATCATTTTCAATGTTTCTTATATCGTATTATCAACATCTATGTAATCATTCTCACGACAGATTCTCCCTGATGATGGAATAAAAGATTCCGAAAGCTTGGAAAAACTTCAAAGAGTTTCCTTTTACATTGCTGCAGTCCCTACAAATAGATATCCTATATATATATATATATATATATATATATATATATATATATATATATATATATATATATATATATATATATCTACGTGTACTGTGATCTGCTGGGTAATGTACAAGCTTACAAACCCATGAGGGTAGATGATGGGACACAGGTGAGTATTCGCCTATGTTCCATCATTTTGAAAATATAAAAAACTCACTGATTTCTTTATTAAATTGGAAACTCCTGATACAAGTTCTCCTCTCATAAGCAGGTATTCAATAAGTTTGATGGCGTGTTCTCTTTCTTCGCTTGCAGCATTGAAGAAAAATTTAGCGAACCCTGGTCTGTTAACAGTATCGCGCGAAAAGTGAGCTCCCATAGCCAAATACTTCATTGATGCATTGATTTCCTCTTGTATTTGATTCCTCATCTCCTTGACGCAGGGGCTCACCATATCGATCCAATCATCGGGAACCTTGGAAGGTCTCGTGGTACCTGAAATAAATAATTGGAATCAAATATTTATAACCATGGCATATTCATTATTATGAACTGAACTTCAGGAATAATTATTAAAATGAATTGATTAAGTGGCTCATCCTGTACTTTTTACATATAAAGCGTGTTCACGGAACTTTTTTATTTTCAGTTTTAGCGAAAATGTTATTCTTGGTAGAAAGTTTTTCTTGTTCAAAAACCTCATAAAATGAAACAAAATTCAAGTTTTTCATAACATCTTTCATTTTATATTCAATTTCATGTGAAACCCTATGAATTTTTCCACTAAGTTGGGAAATGTAATGATAAGTGAGTATTTAATTTCTTTATTAATTTTTTAAATCCATTCCTTGTAACTGGTATATTCGGTTATTTTTCATTAAATAAATTAATTGCGTATTTGTATGAAACAGCTCCAATACCATAGCACTTTACAAGATATACCCTTCATTGAGAAGTTAGCATAGTTGAAAAAGAATGACAATTTGAAAATTATTTACCGAAGTTGAAAGAATATCGCAAAATTCACTCTCCAAATTATTATGCCATTTCCGAACTTCAAAGTTCATAAATTCATAGGGTTTTACATGAAATTGAATATAAAATGAATAGGTTTTGAAAAAATTGAATTTTATTTCATTGTATGGGTTTTTTGAAAAAGCAAAACTTTTTATTAAGAATAGTATTTTTCCCTAAAATTGAGGTTAAAAAAATTTTTCCTCTTGGGCACCTTATCCGTGGAGGACACGCTGTATATATAGGTAAATATATGTATATATATATATATATTTATATATATACTATATATTTGTTTTACACCTTTTTCTGATGTTCTGTGTACTTAACTGTTGTTGTAACTGTGTACTTTTGACTGTTTTTCTCACGCGTTTGCATATTTCGAATTTCATTGTTACTTTCGTTAGTAGTTGATAACTTAATTTCGTATGTAGTTCTTGTTAATTTATTGACGCTGTCATATGTAAATTCTTGTCTTTTTATTCATTAAATATAAACTTCAATATGTTTCCTGAGGAAGGACCGCATATTGAGTCCGAAATATAGAATTTAGTTGATTTATAGATTTTAATCCTCTGCCGAGAAGCTGAAGTTTTGAGGAAATTTGTTTCCTAAGATTTTATATATATATATATATATATATATATATATATATATATATATATATATATATATATATATGTATAACATTGAATAGTACTGAAAAAGGATTCAGAAAACTGAATCAAGTAGAAAGTTAAACATCATTTTTACTTTTTACCAGCAAGTGAGTTGAGGAGTATTCCTTACTTATGCTGCCCAACCTTCAATGCAAAAGTGAAAAACACGTGAGCAGCAGTCAATAAGGTCATATTCTCCTCTCATTTGTGTTCTTCAGCCTACGCCATTGTAAGATTGCAAGAAGTGACTCAATTATGCCATGAAGATACCTCTGCGAAAAACCCCGACCCATTCAGCTAGTCAGCTGAATGGGTCTTCATGACACACACGCACACACACACACACACACACACACACACACAAACACACACACACACACACACACACACACACACACACACACATATATTATATTATATTATATTATATTATATTATATTATATTATATTATATTATATTATATTATATTATATTATATTATATTATATTATATTATATTATATTATATTATATTATATTATATTATATTATATTATATTATATTATATTATATTATATTATATTATATTATATTATATTATATTATATTATATTATATTATATTATATTATATTATATTTTTATATTATATTTGCCTGCGTTGTATTGTTATTTACTTGTATTTATAGGAATAACACGTCTATTGAATGAGAAAAATGACTTTATCGAAGTCTTTGATTCAAAAGTCATGAATTTATATGAAGAAACATTAACATTTAAAAAAATACAAGAAAAAGTATTGTTTTTGTTCAATATATATATATATATATACATATATATATATATATATATATATATATATATATATATATATATATATATATATATATATATATATATATATATATATATATATATATATAAATATATATATATATATATATATATATATATATATATATATATATATATATATATATATATATATATATATACATATACATTCTATTTATAATTGAAGCATAAATACGAGCATGCTTTCTATATGATACGTTATTGTGCGAATAAATGTTGATACAGTTCGTTACTCAAATATAGATTATTTTTAGTTCAATTTATTTTACTGCTTGAAACGAATTTTTCTGAAATTATACATTGCTTTTTACTATACCTTCCTATTCTCTGATTATCTACGATAATCTACGATAATAAAAAAATTTAAACATTAAATGTTAGTTTCAATTAACGGAAAATATGTAGTGTCCTCACAATAATTAAACAGTAAATAACAATGATGATTTCATCTAGAACCGGGAAGTTGAATTATTTTGTTTAATATCGTTGCACAACATTAGCACGAATAATTTGTTGTAATTAATTCTCGGATACAAACTAATATTTTTCACGTCTAACAATTTCTCAACTCTTAAAGTAATAACGAACTAAAAGTCACTACTACTACGAAAATTCAAAACAGCTCAGTAACAGTGGATATTTTGAAATTATCCCAATTTCATTTCAGAATAAACAACCTCACAAAACATTTCAAATGTAAAATTTCTCATATTTTTTTTCTTGGTCGCATGATCTGGTTCATATTATGAGACTGAATTCTTGCTTAGCTGTTGGTGAAACATGATTAAATATTGATTCAAATCAAACACTTCGCTTACTGTTTCACAAATATCTATTAAAAACTAAATAAAAAATTAACAAAAAGTTGTCAACATGTTTCGGGTTGTGAACCAATTCGCAAGATTAATAAAGAAGAGATGACAACAAATTTATTTGTAAAACAGAGAAAATAAGTGGGTACAAATGGAATTCCCATTGATCATTTCCTATGGGTTGTTGATTTTTGAAAGAGCTGGTTATCTCTGAAGCTTCTAAAAAGTCGAGTCGTTTACATTTTGTTACCTGCATGCAAATATTTAGTTTTATCAACATCTATGAAATGGTTAGTTTGAATGCAAAGATAGGAGAAACACGTAGTATTGGTATTAAATAGAATTCTATGTTCATCTACTTGGGTTTGTATTTTTCTACCTGTCTGACAGATATAGAAGGCCAGGACATTCACTTTCAGAAGATTTTATAGATACTGCTACTTTCTTCAACCTTATTCTTTTCTTTATCATTTACCAAAAGTGACTTAATATTCTTTTATTAGTGCAAATGATTTTAATGCCATTGTGTTGATTTGAATTATTAATGGTTCATATTATTTTCATCTTCCTACCAATCTTGGCTTTGGACCAAGTTAGGTCAATTACGGTTTATGTAGCATACAACAGGAAAACCCACTTGAAAAATCTCATTACTTCTAGCAATTACATTAACGCGCAATTCTTAGTAATACGTTTGACTAAGCAGTATGGAATCAACGCATGGCTAATTCGATATCTGCTGTATTTGATGCGCATTAAATGATAACTTGTTGAACCATAGTCACAAGTTGAACCACATGTTTTGAATATTTTAAGAGAAATATAATATGACTGGGACAAACTGATCCCTGGAATTATAGAAATGTTGACAATTGAACATGAATATGTACGATAAGAAAAATAAATGCTATTTGCAATGTAGCAAAAGTAAACAGTGAGCTGCGGGAGTGGTTTTAAATCCGTCTTAAACCTCCTTTCGACCTTCAAGATTTATATATATATATATATATATATATATATATATATATATATATATATATATATATATATAATATAATAATAATATATTTACCAAAGATACATGTAATAACATAGATATTACATACCGCTATTCTATATATTTCATACAC
Organism: Cynegetis impunctata; assembly: GCA_030704885.1. Classification (NCBI taxonomy): domain Eukaryota; kingdom Metazoa; phylum Arthropoda; class Insecta; order Coleoptera; family Coccinellidae; genus Cynegetis; species Cynegetis impunctata. The sequence continues at coordinate 81,226 of JARQZK010000033.1, forward strand.
ATTTTTATTGCACCTAAGTAATTCAATACTTGTATGTGCTTACAGTCTAAAATAAAATTAAAGCAAATAATATGCAGGATGAAAAAAAACATAAATGAATTGTAAGAGAACTGAAGAATGAAAAAAAAAAGAAGAGAAATGTGAAGACAAGAAAAGAAAATCTCAGCATAACCAACGCTCGATGCGCGCATCGCAGGTGCAAACGAGCTCGTACGTGCAACATTTCAGGCATGCTTCCATACTAATCCAACAAATTGACAAATTTTGAGTAATTGTCATTAATATACTCTCTGCAGGCAACACCAAATTTTGTTTATGTGATTTTTTAGTCTTATCTCCAGTGGTATAATATTATAAAATTTAGGTCCCAGGTAGGTAATGAATCGTTTGTTTATATTTTTACGGTTATTAGGTACTTGTTTATGCATATTTGTGATACTTCGTGTATTATACTTATTATCAACAAACATTTTTAAGTTGTCTCTTTTAAAATTATGCATACAAACATTCAAAATGTATAGAGAACGAATATTGAAAACTTCCTTTGTGTACAGAAGTTTAGAGGGATAGTCTCGTTTTTTGTTGTAGATAATTTTTAACATATAGTTTTGTACCACGTTCAGCTTCTTAAGTGTTCTGGTATCAAGACCACCCCAAACCAGTATGCCATACCTCAATAGTGATTCCACGAGTGCCTTGTAAATAGATATTAATATATTTCCTTTCAATATTTCTCTGAGATTATAAAATTTGAATACAAGTTTTCTTACTCTATTTGTCAAGTAGTCAACATGATTTCCCCATCGGAGGTGTTGATCAATTATCACGCCCAAATACTTAATCTCATTAACCTCTGTAATTTCTTCCTGCATGTTATCTATTTTAATTGTTCTATAGTTTGGACGATTACGGTTGGATATTGAGAAAGACATGTACTTAGTTTTCGTCACATTTAGAGTTAGCTGATATTTGTCTAGCCAGTTTTTTATTACTCCCATTCCATCAATAACCTGTTTCCTTACATCATCCCAATAACGAGTTTATATAAATGATGAACATGATTGGACCTAGCACCGTGCCCTGGGGAACCCCCACCTCCACAAGTTTCGGATCCCTCAGGATATTCCCAACCTTGACGTACTGATACCGATCAGCAAGATAGTTCCTGAAGATGTCCAGCACAATGCCACGAACTCCGCAATGCGAGAGCACCTCAAGAAGTGTTTCATGGTGCACTGTATCGAATGCCTTTGCCAAATCTAGAAATACTCCAATACATTTTTGACCATTATCTAAATTTTTTGTTATTTCTTTAGTAACTTCATACAATGCATCACAGGTACCCACGCCCTCCAGAAAACCAAATTGGCCCCTATGTAGCACCTCGTTTCGTTTCAGGAATTCAACAAGTCGTTCTTTCAGACATTTTTCAAAGATCTTTGAAAAGTTGTTTATTACACTGATAGGTCTATAATTAGATATTGAGGTTTTACCGCCATTTTTATGTATCGGGGTTATGATAGAGATCTTAAAATCACGAGGTACGATGCCAGTGCTAAAGATAAGGTTGATAATATGAGTAAGAGGAGCAAGAATGTATGGATGTATTGATTTTATTATGTTCGTGGTTACACCGTCAATTCCAGGTGAACTGTGGTTTTTCAAACCATTTATATGGTTTAGTACTTCACTTTGTGTGACTGGTGCAAGAAATATCGTATTTAGTTGACTATCCAACTTCTGTTGGAAATTTTTGGGCTTAGATATTTTCTGGAGCATATTGTATCCTACGTTAGCGAAGTAGTCATTGCAGTAATTAGCTATTTGGTTAGTATCATCGAAAGGTTTGCCATTATCATCTAATATCTTTAATTCTGTATTTTTGTTTGATGAATTTGCATGCTTCATGAACAATTTCGTAAATTTTCTTTAAATTTTTTTGGTTTTGTGAAAAACTTTTATATATTCAGAAGCCAAAAGGTACTGGTATTTTGGGCAATGGTAAATCGAGTAGCTCCCAACCAAAACAATTAGATGGGGACCAGTACATTTGGAGGGGGGGGCGTTCCCCTGTTCCCCCCCTCTGGATCCGCGCCTGATATATATATATATATATATATATATATATATATATATATAATATATATATATATATATATATATATATATATATGTATATGTATATATATATATATATATATATATATATATTATATATATATATATATATATATATATATATATATATATATATATATATATATATATATATATATATATATATATATATATATTTTATATTTTATATATTATATATATATAAATATTATATATATATTTATATATATATATATATATATATATATATATTATATATATATATTATATATATATATATATATATATATATATATATATATATATATATATATATATATATATATATATATATATATATATATATATATATACATATATATATATATATATATATATATATATATATATATATATATATATATATATATATATATATATATATATATATATATATAGGTAGCCCTCGGTTTACGCCGGCTCCATTTACGCCGATTCACAATAACGTTACATGTCTACGTCTTGAAAATCCCTGGTTTTAATGGGCATGTACTGGGATTCCCTGACCAAACTGGGGAACTGGTCAGGTTAACGATCCAGTTATAAAGTATTTACCGAGCTTTTACGACATATCTACATTTATTAAACGCAATTGAAACCATTTGCTTTTTCTGTGTAATATTTTTAAGTAAATTATAGGTAAAGTAGACGATGTCTCATAAAAAAGTGCAGAACTCATAGACACCATCACTGATGATGAGATAGACCTCGATTGGGAAAGAAGTTCGAACGTAAAGAGGAGTTTTATCGCATCAATTCGACCATATCCTGAACTTCTTAGAGAAAGATTAAATCTGAGCAGAAAATTTTTTTCTAAAAAGATATAAGCGATCCGAAACCAGGAATTTCAACATAGAAATGATAATATGTACCCTTGTGAAATCACACTTTTCTGATGAAATTGTTTTGTTTTCGTTACTGAGAATTTTATTTTTTTTTACAATCACATACTTAATATATATACAATTATTTACTTTAAATGTAATAATGTTATACCTGCATAATCCTATTTTTTATGTGATGGAACCTAACTCCATACCTCCCGTTATAATTGGGTTCAATTTACGGCGATTCGGTTTACGCCTGTTTTTGTAGGAACGGAACCCCGGCGTAAACCGAGGGATACCTGTATATTATATATATATATATATATATATATATATATATATATATATATATATATATATATATATATATATACAGGGTGTCCCACCGGGATAGAACGCGATCTGTATATGAAAAACTACACATAGGAAACCTTTGAAAATTTGACAATATACTAATGTTGATAGGGGCAACTCGACTAAAATATTTTCAAGATGGTGGGACTTCCGGTTATACCGGAAGTAGATACCAACTTGCTTATTTTAAATTGGATACCCTATATATTAATACATTTTTAGATTCTGCGCAAGATTCTAGACAGATTTTGTGTACTATGTCCTATACCTAAGTCTAAGCGTTTTTGACATATTTAGGTTTTTATGTCAAAAATGACGATTGCAAGCCCTAATATAATTATCAATTGTTCCCATAAGGATTCCCGTATTACTTACTTTGGGGTGGATTCCTTATTGAAAAAGACTTGCTCTAATAGATTTTGTATAGTATTTGGATAACTAATCATACAGGGTGTTCGAAAAAAAAGATCTAAAATGAGATTGAGAAAACTGACAAAAATCAATTTTTTCAAATGGAAACCCCCCATTTTTCTTATTTTGTAGTATTTAGCATTTAAAAAGAAGGTAACTTAGTATGAAGTTTTCTATACATAAAATTTGAAGTTTTCGAAATATTGCCAATTTAATATGTTTATATGGCGATTTTGCATTTAATCGTTAAACAATTAGATCTAGTATAGCCACGATCGTATTTGACATTTCAAATCATCGTAATGGCACCCCGGTTAAATTATACAAACGAAAATTATTTAAACTTTCAAGGCTTATCTAAATTATTTTCATTTAAATGCTGCATTAATGAAAATATGGATAGCATAGGGATGATATTTGTGTTTCCGTAAAATTCTTAGAACTGACGATTTAGATAAGCCTGATTTTAATGCTATCTGCCTTGAAGATTTTGTTGGATATGCTTCAAAATATCCCAAAATTGCTATTTCAATATTTTCATTGTTAACAACTGGTTTTTTTTTGTACACTTATGCCTTTACGGATCCAAAATTCTTGAAGTTTTCTATAATTCGTTTAACAGTATTTGGTGATGGTTTTTGTTTATGAGGATATCCGGTCGTACATGTATCACATGTTCTTGAAATAATTTATCACATTGTCCGTAAATAATAAATAAGTTTAAATAATCTTAGTTTGTATAATTTAACCGGAATGCCATTACGATGATTTGAAATGTCAAATACGATCGTGGCTATCCTAGATCTAATTGTTTATTATTAAATGCAAAATCGCCATATAAAAATATTAAATTGGCAATATTTCGAAAACTTCAAATTTTAGGTATAGATAACTTTAAACAAAGTTACTTTCTTTTTGAATGCTAAATACTACAAAATAAGAAAAATGGGGGGTTTCCATTTGAAAAAAATTGATTTTTGTCCGTTTTCTCAATCTCATTTTAGATCTTTTTTTTCGAACACTCTGTATGATTAGTTATCCAAATACTATACAAAATCAATCAAAGCAATTATTTTTCAATAAGGAATCCACCCCAAAGTTAGTAATACGGGAATCCTTATAGGAACAATTGATAATTATATTAGGGTTTGCAATCGTCATTTTTGACATAAAAACCTAAATATGTCAAAAACGCTTAGCCTTAGGTATAGGACATAATACATAAAATCTGTCTAGAATCTTGCGCAGAATCTCAAAATGTATTAATATATAGGGTATCCAATTTAAAATAAGCAAGTTGGTATCTACTTCCGGTATAACCGGAAGTGCCACCATCTTGAAAATATTTTAGTCGAGTTGCCCCTATCAACATTAGTATACTGTCAAATTTTCAAAAGTTTCCTATGTGTAGTTTTCCATGTACAGATCGCGTTCTTTCCCGGTGGGACACCCTGTATATCTATATATATATATATATATATTATATATATATATATATATATATATATTATATATATATATATATATATATATATATATATTATATATATATATATATATATATATATATATATATATATATATATATATATATATATATATATATAAATATATATTATATTATTAATATATATTATATTATATATTTATATTTATAATTATATATATATATATATATATATATATATATATATATATATATATATATATATATATATATATATATATATATATATATATATATATATATATATATATATATATATATATATATATATATATATATATATATATATATATATATATATATATATATATATATATATATAAATATATATATATATATATATATATATATATATAAATATATGTATATATATATATATATATATATATATATATATATATATATATATATAGGTATATATATATATATATATATATATATATATATATATATATATATATATATATATATATATATATAGGTATATATATATATATATATATATATATATATATATATATATATATATAAATATACTCTTTATTATTCTTGCCAGCGTTGCATTATTATTTACTTATCTTTTCTTAGCAAAACTGGCCATTTGAGATAGAATAAACCGGCTAAGTGCGAGTCGGACTCGCGCACGAAGGGTTCCCCGTACCATTGACTATGCCCCCCTTAAATATTTATTTTAATTTTATTATTTATTATTAGAGTAAAAATACAATTGACTATTTTGTTGATATTTCAAGTGTCTACCTGTTGCCATTATCGATATCGAGCAAAAAAAGGCAAATAAATCGCGTTTGTTGTATCGGAGCCCCCTTAAATATTTATTTTATTCTGTTTTTAGTATTTGTTGATATATAATTTGTGAAAATTTCAACCGTCTAGCTATCGCGGTTCTTGAGATACAGCCTGGTGACAGACAGACGGACGGACAGACAGCGAAGTCTTAGTAATAGGGTTCCGTTTTTACCCTTTGGGTACGGAACACTAAAAACGACTTTACTGAACAGTTTTAACGTTTCGTCAAGAAATTCGTGGATTTTTTATCCATCAAAAGTGTTGAGAAAGTCACGAATTTCCTGACGAAACGTAAACTGTTTAGTTAATTAATTTTTCTATTTCAAACTGCCCGGGAGTGCCGGGAAAGAGCATGAGCAAAATACGTGGAAATTAATTATGAACAAAATATTGGAGACTCAGCGTCCTAGGGCATTCTGGATGGTGTATGAAGCTGAAAATGCCTGTCTTTTTAGGATTTTTGTACGTGCCTTTTGGCGGTATACACTTTTTTCTAACCGCCACCATTTTGATAGATTTCTTGTTTTTCGTAGTTATTGTGGTTTTGCTCACCTCCATATCTCTTTCAGATCGAGTTCAAGGGTTGAAATTCCGTACATGAATTGAGTTCACGTTTCAACTATTTTTCTTGACCGTTCAATGTAGAGGTTTCATGTTTTTCGTGAGTTTCAAGGTTTTGTGACACCACAGTCCCTCCAAATTGACTTAGTCCGATAAGAATTGGTATGTAAAAATGAACAACAAGGCGGAGTAAATATGGCGTTAGTGAAGGAGCTCTACTGCCCATGATTTTTAGCAGGTTTTCATTTTGAAAACCTGCTTATTAAAATTGCGATTAGCAAAGTTGCACCTAGGACCAAGATAGTTTTTCGTTTCATGACTTTTTATGATGCTTGGCACAAAAAAACTCACTTTCATATCTCTCTCTCTATATATATATATATTTAGTTTGCCATTAGCATCTGAAGAAGGTGAAGTTCCACCGAAACGTGCGTCATGCGTTATTTTTTATAATAAATGTGTAAATTGTTATTTTTAACCATTGTTTTAATATGTTTATTAATTTACACCAAGTATCGGCCCAATCAATCCAAAATATATATATATATATATATATATATATATATATATATATATATATATATATATATATATATATATATATATATATATATATATATATATATATGTTTGTATGTATGTAAGAGCTTATGTATTTTCAAGTTGTTTACACGATAAACGGGCGCAATTTTGAAACAATAGGGTTGAAAGTTTGTGAATAGGTAGTTTGGTATGATATCTTGGATGGAGTTGTTTTTGGTTCGAATTGGTTGGGGGGTTGACCCCCCTGGAGGAAAAATAAAACTTGTCTACACGATTAACGGCAGAATTTTGTAGCAATAGGGTTGAGAGTTTGTATCTAGGTAGTTTTGTATGATATTTTGAATGGGACTGATTTTGGTTCGAATTGGTTGGGGGGTTGACTCGCCGGGGGAAGAAATAAATCTTGCTAAAGGGCGCAATTTTGAAGCAATAGGGTTGAAACTTTGTAAATAAATACTTTCGTATGATATCTTAGATGGGATTAGTTTTGGTTCGAATTGGTTGGGGGTTGACCATCCTGAGGGAAAAATAAATCTTGTTTACACGATGAAGGACGCAATTTCCAAGCAATAGGGTTGAAAATTTGTAAATAGGTAGTTTCCTATGATATCTTGGATTAGGAGGGTTGTTCCCCCAGGGGGAAAATAAATCTTGTTTACACCACAGAAGGGGCAATTTTAAAGCAATATGGTTGAAAGTTTGTATCTAGGCAGTTTTGTATATCTTGAACGGAATGGTTTTGGTTCGAATTGGTTGGGGGGGTTACCCCTCGGGGCAGGAAATGAACCTTCTTTACACGATGAAGGGATTAATTTTGGGGCAATAAGATCGAAAGTTTGTGAGTAGATAGTTTCATATAATATATTGGATAATATTGGTTTTGGTACGAGTTGATTGGGGGGGGTTGATCCCCTAGGAGAGGAAATGAATCTTGTTTACACGATAGAAGGCGCAATTTTGGGGCCATAGGGTTGAAACTTAGTTTGTAGGTAGTTTCGTATGATATCTTGGATGGTATTTATTTCGATATTGGTTGTGGGGTTGACCTCCCGGAAAAGGAAATGAATAGTGTTCACATGATAGAGGGCGCAATATTTGTTTTTAGGATCTTGAACAAAAATCATATTTGAATGAATAGATTTTTTAAACTGGATACATTTTGAAAACCTGCTTCTCCAATGCAGCTCGCTGCGATAGAGTTTTTTCAATTGGATTAAATATTGAAATGGTCTATGAATTTCTATTGCGAACTCTATTTTTCGATGGATTTACTTTTGGGTAAATTCGTTCTCTAATTTATAGAAGAAACAAGCTTTCTTATCAGAAGTTCAAATACCGATATAAATTATACAAATTAAGAAACAAAATTCGAAACAGTTTAACTAATGCTATTGACCCAGTAATTACTCAGCAGTTCTGTATTTCTATATGAGGCGATATAAACATTCTTGTTATTTTACTCAGACAGAAAATTCCAATAAGCAGTCGTGCTATATCTCAAATGGGGAACAATAACAATGTCCGTCGTTGGAAAACACAATAGAAGACCCTGACCCTTTTTAAATTTTCAGTTCTTTACAGTGAATTTTTCGTGGCAAAACATTTATCGCATTTTATACTCCAGACACTTGGAAAATGAAAGATGGTCTCTAAGAATGTAGAACAGTTACACTAACGCATCAGCTGTATTCGAATATGCGTATCCTAATGTGTTTTGAAAGGCGATCCTTTCCACGCAGGCGGTATGTTTAGTTTCAGAGAGGATGAATTCAATATGTGAAATGAAAACTATGCGATATTTCATTTTTCAAGTATTCTTGGGATTTTATGAAAGGTTATTGAAGTTAGAATTAGTTTTTCAGATTACGTATGATTTTGAAGTGAAAAATTAGTTATAATTTTAACGAATGAGAATTGATTAAAGAAGACAAATTCTTTGAATAATGAATTTATCCACCGCATTACTAATATCCTTCGTAATCATGCATAATAACACATATATTTCGGATAGTTGTGATAGCATACTTTTCCATTATTCCCATTATATGTCGTCATGTTAATAATGTTATTTGTTTGCCCCAGGAATACGAATTAAAAGCTTTATTCTAATTATGCGTTAACTAACTCTTTTCTAGACCTCGGAGGAACCGAAATTATGATTCAAAAATTGGAAATGAGCAAATTACACGAAAATATATGAAAAATGAATGTCGGTTAACACCAATTGCAGAAAGTCTTCAAAGAACAACTACAAAGACATCCTGAAGGACACTGCTGGAAATCTTCTGCGCTGGGAGATATTAATCGAAATTTATTCTAGGAAAGAGTGTCACGTGATGAATATTTCTTCAAATAAAGATCCTAGATGGAAAGTAATTATGGAATATTCCTAACTTCAAATAAATAATTGTTGGTTTCGCGAATCTCAAGGCTACTCGTGCGCATATTACACACACACACATCACTCACACACACACACACACACACACACACACACACACACACACACACACACACACACACACACACACACACACACACACACACACACACACACACACACACACACACACACACACACACACACACACACACACACACACACACATATATATATATATATATATATACTTGCAGCCCCAATCCTTTGAAATTCGATTTTCATCCGATGTGATTGTAATCGGGTACTTCAAACACTATAAACAAGATATTCTTCAGAAAATCTCAATACTGAAATTAAATAATATGAAAAGTACGCAAATGTTGTTTGCGTCTCTAGAAGACACTATTTGGTTCACATGTAGTTGTTATACCGAATATTTCCCTCCTGTCAAAAATCCCTTGTAAATGGAATGCAATTATCGAAAATTACAGCGATAATTGCATTGTAGAAAGCGAAAGAGCCCTGCGATAATTGCATTGTAGACCGATAATTGCATAGTAGCATAGTTCATATTACGTTTATTGATGACAAGCTGAGAATTTATGAATTATTAACGTCAGTTTGACAAGTTGAAAGTTTATTCGGGAAATATTCCCCAAAATTACACTCGTGCATCAAAATAACCGGATAATTTCGCATTCCAGCATGTTGTCTTTAAAAAACCGCATTCGGTCATTTTCATATTTTGGAGAATGAAAATGAACTCATGCAGTTTTTTGACAACACGCTGTCATGCAAAATTATCGGTTATTTTGATGCACTTGTGCAATTACTTACGATAACTGTACCAGGAAAATGTGAATGAACGCAAAGTCGGAATTCAGTAAAACTGGATAATACTTAGGTTCATTTTATGAAGAAATGCTCTATGGGAAAGTTGACTCTAAATAAACTCGGGAGCAGCAGAGCTCCATCACTAAAGTCGCATTTTTCGCGCGAAATGCATCGCGTCGAGATACGATTCTAGTGAATTGAATCATATTTTGAGAAATGATTCTTAAAAAGCCAACCGAATTAAAAAGTAGAAAATAATTTATTTTCTAAAAAAAAAAAATTGTGTCGTGGTCGAGGAAAAACGTTGAAAACTTTGAAGAAACGCACCTTAACATCAACTCAACCCACATACCAAATTTCAAACCTCTATCTTAAAAAAAAATCTACTTCGCGAAGTGCATCGCGTACTGATGAGGATATCCTAAATTGAAAATGAAGCGCAGTTGAGATAAAGAGTAGAAACCAAAAAAGGATTTCAAATCAAAATAAACTTACTTAATGTACGTACCAATTTTCAACCCTCTAACTCAATCTGCAGAAGCAGTGGAGTTCGGCAATTTTTCAGAAACCATGAAAAAACAAGAAATATCTACATAAAAATGGCGTCGTTTGGAAAAAAATCAACCAAATTTTGATAGTTTCGTTCTGCAACGAAAACAATTCTGGATAAAAATAACTCAGCCCAATATGTACCGATAAGGATATTTATATGAAAATTAGAAATATCTACGTTAAAATGACGGCGATTGATGCGGAAATCTACCCAAATTTAATTCACTTTAACTATTTATGATTGAAACATGAAAATTTAAAAATTCGAGAAAATAGATCCTGACATTAGGCCAGGCTTAGAAGGTGCGAAATCAATAATAGTTTTCTAGAAAAAAATTCCAGAAATTCGATTTATAGGTTTGTTTAGAAAATCAACATTTCATTTTCAAGATTTGAAAATGTCTGTTCGCAAAAAAACTGAGAAAGAAAACGTCTCAATCGGCCTCTTTTTCGCCAAAGATATGGGAATTGAATTTACATCTCGGGTAGAGCTTGGCAGAAAAATTAGGGAAGTATCTCTCAACAAAAAATATAGCAAAAGAAAATGTTGGGAAAAATCAGAGATGCAAAATACAAATTGTGTCTATATTGAAGTGGATTGCCCCCTTTATAGAAATATAGTATCGGAAAAGTCCATCTTCTTAAATTGAAACCACTAGCGTTTTCGATGTACGGCCCAAAATTGTGTGCATAAGGCCTGAAGTTGAAGTTACACCTAACATCATTGTTCGTTACATAATACATTTTGGGTCATATGACGTCTACCCAAGCAGAGTGAAGTGAAAGATTTTGTAAAGAAAATTCCGAAATTGGAGAACAGAAAATGGACTTTCATCAAAACTTTCGAATATTCACACGTCTAAACTTTCCGAATAAATTAAAGTTACCTACCTACCTACCAATTTGAGTGTTATTTTTGTTGTTTTATATGTCTTTGCCTCAGATGTTCGAATTCTCTTCCCAGTTTCTTTGTCTTTTTTGTTCCTGTTAGTTATATCGTTAAGTTTGAGAATGTATTAATAATTCTCTAAAGATAATAAATACTTTCATGTGCAACTTTTAGTACGTTTCCACTTGTCAGTTCAATTGGTGAATTCCTAAACTATTTCATTGAATTGTTGATTTCCTTGAGTGTTAATTATTCAGTATATTTTGAATAATGTATGAAAAAATATTGTCTTCCAAACTTTTAATACTTTCGAAATCTACCATGAACTTGAATTACAAATAATTTCCAAAATATGCATGTAGGAATAATATATCTCGAGATGTAACCTAATGAAACAAAATAACGCTGAGAAATATATATATATATATATATATATATATATATATATATATATATATATATATATATATATATATATATAATATATATATATATATATATATATATATATATATATATATATATATATATATATATATATCAGAGCTGTGCCAAAGCATTGTGCTTTGTGCTCGTGAAAGCACTAGGAGCCCTTTTGTGCTCCCGAGCACTGTGCTTCCGAGCCCTTCTCAAAAGCAGTGCTTAGTGCTTAGTAATTGAAGTCCAACAAAAGGCTTTGTGCTTAGTAATCCCAAAAGTGCTCCCGAGCACTGAAGTGCTCCCAAGCACTTCTGCGGATTACTAAGCACTAAGCCCTGAGCCAAACTTGACGTAACACGAATATGCGTATGCGGCGGCGCTATGATCGTGTGTTGATATCATTCCAGTGATAAACATCTCACGTGAGTGTCAAGTCAATAAAAAAATTATTTATAAAATACAACACCCCCCTTCCATCAAGTGCTCCTGTTGAAAGACTGTTTTCATTTGCGTCTATAGTAAATGCACCAAGACGTCATGCTCTGAGTGACAGGAACTTCGAAAACTTAGTTTTATTAGAAGCTAATGGGGATGTTTGAATTTGTTTTCATTTTGATGAGTTGTACACTATTACTTATATGTTACTTGTATGTAGTCAATACATTGAATGAAAAGATTGGATTTTTTTATGGGCATGGAACTCAACTATCTAAAACGCATAGTTTTTTCAGTACCTATATTCTGATGAAATATGAATAAGCATGGGATTTTTAATATGAAATATTGAATCTTTCAATACTCTGTGCTTTCCATAAGGGTTTCTCCTATTTGATATATTAATCATCACTTAGGTGATTAAATACAAATACTAAGATTCTACACAGGTCCTTTTTTATCCTATTTTCAATAAAATCTGTGTTATTTAGCTAATATCAAAGTTCGTAGATCACAGATTACAGAAGCATATCTTGTTTCTGTATTATTTAAATTTAAATGTATCTATGATCTTTATGAAATTGATCAAAAATGGCGTGTGAGAATGCCTATGCTTATAGTTATTTATGTATCAAGGGAGTTATAAGGATGTTAACAACAGATTTCAATCCCGAGGGACGTAAGTCCCCCTCCGTACAATGTACGATTTTTCTGAGAATTTAGTGGAATTCCAATATTCAATTGGATCTTTCCCTGAACCTCTTCTAGAGCAAAATGACGTGCGGGACAATGAAATCTACTGAACCCCATTGAAAATTTTCTGCTCTTTTCAAATATCTCAATCAAGTCCCAAAATTTTAATATACAGGGTGTTGAATCTCCGCTTGGAAGAAGTCCCATAATTTTCAAATACGGACCTGGAATTTTCTGAAAATTTAAATATAAATCGGTCGACCTGTGGAAGTGAATCATACGTTCCAAATATCAACCGACTATACTGGTTGGTTCAAAAGTTATGAGGAATTAAAATTTTTGGTGCATAAACTCGGTTATGGAATTGATTAGACCTATCATATATCGATTTTTTAGACTCGCCTAGGATAGCTCCAGCTCAGGCTGTGGTAGATATGTTCATTTACCAATGAAACACCCTGTATAGTTCTGTACCAACTCATAGTGAGCATCGAATTAGTAACACCCTGTACATCTCTTCTCACCCGTCAATAATCACATACTCATATGCCAGCTTACAATTTCTTTACCGATTAAAATAACCTCAATTTCAACAATTCCTAAAAAAGTACTTAGGGCTTAGTGCTCGAAATGTCAAATTACTTTCACAAAGTACTTAGTAATCGCAAGCCTTTTGTAAAAATAAGTGCTTAGTGCTCGAGACCGGGAGCCTTTTTTTCAAGTGCTTAGTGCTTAGTGCTCGAAGCACTATTCTTCAGTGCTCGTCACAGCTCTGATATATATATATATATATATATATATATATATATATATATATATATATATATATATATATATATATATATATATATATATATATATATATATATATATATATATATATAAATATATATATTTATATATATTTATATATATATATATATATATATATATATATATATAGATATATATATATATATATATATATATTCTTCATTGCATTTGATTTTGCATACATATATTTGGCAACAATGTATAGCTCTGGTTGGTATGGAGAATCCTTGTGTATATAACACAATGGCTCAACTTTGTTAGGAGAGTTAATTGGCTCTACTTGTTAATCAATGTATGCATATACAAGGACTTTTATATTTTTTTTCTTTTTGAAAATCTTGCGTGTATATTTGCTATGTATGGTTAAGAAAGCAAAAGCGGAAGATATTTTCCAAAATATTTGGATATACATTTCGATTAAGCGGTGGAGCGGCTATATATGTATATATATATATATATATATATATATATATATATATATATATATATATATATATATATATATATATATATATATATATATATATATATATATATATATATATATATATATATATATATATATATATATATATATATATATATATATATATATATATATAATTACTTGCTACTATGACGTAGTTTATCTCATTTTTAAGGGACCTTTCAAGAGTTGGCCGAAAGTTCTGGCCCACGAGAGGGGTCTCACAATACTGAACGTTTGTTTTTAACAATATTTTAAACAATTTATGTAAAAACCAGTTTTGCTACTTTAATGTAGATTAGGTATTTTGTTCCTTTGATACGTGCTACCTGTGAAAAGGCCCCGTTCTCCAGGTAGCAAGTATCCATACTTTCTTAACTATATAGTAAACTAGTAATTCTCAAAATTCCAGCTTTACTTAAATAACGTAGGTCAGGGGGCTCAGCTATCTTGGACTATTAGCGAGACTATTAGTTATATAGTATTTTAATTTACAAAGACACAGTATCAGAATTACTATAAAACTTTGATGAATACTGTTAATGTTCAAAAAAATCCTGGCATTAGGTACCTATATGAATATGAAAGTTAGGTATGATTATGAATGCGGAGATAAATTTAAAATATTATTCTATAAAATCCATCCCTTGTTCAGTGAAGTTTTTTGGAAAGAACAATATTCTTCCGATGTTTCTATTAGAGTTCTTGCATTAGAGAAAATCTGAAAATGTTGAAAAATTTCTTCCGCAGCGAATGCTAATAGGGTGTGAAATGCGATGAACTATTTTGTAATATATAGTACCTATATTCAAGAGGATATATCGAGCTAATGGCTAAGCAGTCATGCGCGTTTATTAGCATTCGAAAGGCCCCGTGTTCATAACCCGCAGTTCGACTGGACTGCCATGAGTTTTTCTCATGGCGTAGGTAAATAAATAAAATAAAGAAGGAATTCCCCCAGTAACTCAACAGCCCGCATCCCTCACATATTCCACATACTTGAGGGAAGAATCAAACACGTGATCCTTTATCCTTTCCTTTTCCGAAAGGAGATTGTCAGATATCGGGTTGATGGGTTGCCAGGGATATTCATTCAGAAAAAACATCGATGTTTCTACTCGATGTAAAACATCGGATCCTTGCATCGATGTTTTCCGATACATCGCTTGAAAACATCGATGTTTTTTCAACATCGAGTACTTTTTTGTTTTTCTTCAAATTTTAAAATAGTGTGCGTCGGTTCAATAGTATTGTATCAGTAAAATATAGCTTTTTGAGAAAAAAAAGTTACAAATTGATAGTGTTTTATTACAATAAATAATAATATTTGTTGAAAAAATTCCCTCTCACAAAAAAATAAAGTTCTGGCGCTACGATCTTAATTTCAGTCGCCAATAGGAGGCAAAATTGCCCGTACATAAAAGCAAATATTAAATACAACTCAACACAAATTATGTCTAGGTAGACTTGCAGAAATGTTTGGAATGATTATTTTTTTGGTTTGGCTAAACTTTCTGGAACAAATAGTGAAAAAAACTATTCGATGTTTTTATAAAAAATACTCGATGCGTCGAGTAAATAAATTCTTCGTCAAAACATCGAATCAATCCGATTAATCGTAACGTAAACATCGAATGGATTCGATGCATCGATGTTAAATGAATATCCCTAGGTTGCCTTCGGTCGAACAATATCCGAAAACAATTTAAATATGAGTTTGCGGCATTAATAGTTTATAAAAATGGGATTCACATCTTATTATACATATCTATATTTCGAGATAATCTCATAGAACTCCATTTCCCACGAAACCAGAATTTTTCATATATTTTGAATAGGTATATTTAGGCAAACTCAAGCAAATAAAAGGATAATCGCTGACATTCAGACTTAAATATTACACATAACCGAAACGAGAATATTGACAGAATTTTTGACAATTGATTAGATTGACAAACAAAGATTTTTCTGATTTGACAAAAGGTTTAATATTATAATTAGTCCAACTTTTCCATGGATTAACCAGCAGATATACGTCGAGTGAATGAATAACAGAAAATATTGTTCTAGAACATCTAGGTATGTGAAATTTCATCATTTTCTCAATTATTTCGAAATTTTCCAAAGATATTTTCAACATGAAGACAATAATAGATACTTATGGTAAATGAATATATCAAGGGTTCCTATGAGGGATTACGTTACGTGTGAATTATTCAAGGACAAATTCCATCATAAAACAGGTAGGTAACATAATAATCAATATTTGCTTAAACAAAAAATTACATATTAATAAGTTTTTACGAATTATGCTCACAATAAACACATTGAAAAACATAGATGGAAAGTATCTGAGAGATAAATTCAACATTAGTGAGATGCTTTTAGACACTTAACCAGATTTACCACTTATTAAAATTGAACAGCCATGAAACGACTCGGAAAAACTTTCACGAAACTTTTAAGAAGCGTCCATTAAGGGACAGAACTACAGTAAGGACAGTTTTTTCTTCCAGTACCTAGTAAGTAACATTTCCAATCTTTTGAAAACGTGTCTTTACATAAGATTTTACCGGATACCAAAATTATATATAGACAAAAGAAATCATCTTACTTATATTCAAACAAATCTTGATTGGTGATTCTTTGAGGTTAGATTTTGAGAGTTTGAATAATGACCTATAAATTGATATACTTTTAATATTTAGAATCCACATAGTTATTCGAACTCTCTGTTACAAAAAAAAAAAGATTAATAAACATATAGGTAGGTACTGCTAAATTCAGAGATTAAATATCAATATTTATATATCCCAGATTGATACTTACAATGAAGTTGGCCATTGGTTACGGCAATCACGAAAGTGACAAAGGCAACAGCTACGAAGGATTTCATAGTGATGTAAATATTAATGTGTTTTAAAAATCGAAAACAAAGTTTTTATGGTCTTTCAATATCACAACTCACTCACTGCCTTTACACACACTGGTGTAGAAGGTAGATGATCGAAAATTATTAACAACTAGACGATCAAATTTACTACAGTGGTTTGATCCACTATCAATCACCAATGATAACGCATGAAATTTCTGAATAATGATTTGTACTCTGCACTTTAGGTTAACTTATCTCAGCATTGACTGCTATATTTTTCCATTCTTGTTATCGGTGCTTCTGCTTTGTCATGTTCAGGCGCAATGCGTATGAATTACGGTTAGCGCGCAGGCTGGTAAGGATCAATTTGGCTTGACGCTACGCAGTATGACTGTTTCTATATAGAATAGAGGTTATTTCCAATTCTGAATTCTGAACGAAACACAAAGGCTTCATACTTTTACCACTACCAATCGTGATTACGCTGGCGAGATACCAGGTTAACATTGTGAATTTTGAAAACATTTGAGTTTGACTGTGTATATATTGTTTCAGGGATCACAAATATGAATTCTTTCATCTTGATTACCGTGTGCGTTTTGGGCATAATCTACCAAGTAAATTGTCAAGATTGTCTTTCAGGTGTACAAGATTCATGCAGACCAAATATTAACAAGCAGTGTGAGTATTCTGCCAGGAATTTCATCATTATTGATAATATCTGAATTTTTTTCATTCTCTGTTCATTTCTTCACCTACGGATGTCTTTATATTTTGTTCATATATATGGCAAGATTCTGGGTCATAAAAGATAAATTCGTTATTATTAGGGTATCATTACTAATATTTTTACTTTAGAAATATACCTATTAAGGTAACAATCGTGCTTCTCAAAATTTCTTGATTATTTCTTCATGAAATGATACGTATTTTACCTAATTTTTCTCAGGTTTAATAGAACATTAAATCTCCAACAGCTTATTATGCTCTTCCTCTCGTTTTTTCTATCGTTCATTTCAATTTTTTTAGATTTTACATTGTAACCTGTTTGAACTGCTCTGATAAGGACCGAAAAAAGAAACCGTAAAGATAAATATATTTCCTTTTAATTTTTTATTTAAATACAAATATGGAGTATCACATTCGGTTTAGAAGCACGGTGGAAAATAATTAGTCAAAACATCGCACAGATTAATCGAGACTTCTGAAAATGCCTCATTTGGCTCATTCATAAATAGACAATTTAGTTTTATGTTATGATTTAATTATTAATATGAAAATGACAATATATGCAAATTAATTTGTTTTAGTAAAAAGTATTGTTTCGTATTGGATCTTGAATAGATAATTAGGTTTCGTTGAAATACAGAAAACTACCTCAATTGAACGGAATGTTTCAATGTCAAATATTGCAATACTTAAAATTTGTTTTATTAGCCGAATGAATCAAAGATATGATTGAAAATATATTTTTTAACAACTTGAAAGTTTCAAGTTGAATTATTTCCAAGATGTTCTTAGATTCCGCCTTATTCAACATGAAACACAACTGCATTTCTAATACGAAGAAAACGTTGGAATTTACTACCTATCAATTAGAATTGATGTATTCGTTGATGAGTAGCATTTTGTGAAAATTCTGAATGATTTTTCATTTATTCAAAACATGCGTAAATTTTTTTTTTAGATATTTTAATGATTATTTTTGTCGTATGATTTTCAGCCAATCAGAACGATCAAAAATATAACTGTTCAAAAATGAGTCGATTCGGAGATTTCACTTAATTTACTTGATAAATAATCGTATCAAATACAATGCGTACTTCAAAATAAATACGGTTATACATCTCAAACTTCCTGCATAATTACAAATCGTGTCAGTTTGACAGAATAAACCTCCCGCTTCGCGGTCGGATTATTTAAACTGTCAAACTGACATTCTTTGTAATTATGCAACAAGTTATCGATGTATAACCTGATTATTTTGAAGTACTTGTAGTATTACTACTGAATATGCTCATTCTTCTGCTGAGAAAATATATCAAGTTCAAATTATGAAAATTTTAAGTGTGAAAGAATATTTACTAGTATCTTCGCGCACATGTGGTCACATTTTCTGATATAGGAAAAAAATCTTAAAATAGTTAAGAGGTAGTCGTTCCTATCGCAATATAATGAAACCTCTATTCAATTAGAACAAATCACGGCTTATTTATTATATCAGATATATTATTCATTAGGGCATTCTATTCGCTTCACAGGTTCAGTCATTCCCGTTCCGAGAGACCCTAATATTATGATTGTCATAAGTGATCTTTTTATTTCAGAGGGTTATGGAAAAAATAACATTTAATTTCATATTGTCACCGGTTGATACTTCTTCAACTTAGTGTTGTTAAAAATATTTATTTATTCATAAATGTCAACGATATACGTCATCTGTTGCTGGTAATAATTTATAGTCATCAATGATGAACACAAGAACTGAAGTCATTCAACTGTCTAACATACTGATTATGTGTATCAATATTTTGCTTCTAGTTTGAAACAATATCTAGCTTTCTTTAAATTAAAATCTTGGTACTGATAAGTAATTGTATGCAATGTCTTATATATCATTACTGTTATCGAGGATAATTATATTTGAACATTATGTTATGAGAGAACAGGATACAGTGTCGATATTTTATATATATATATATATATATATATATATATATATATATATATATATATATATATATATATATATATAAATAAACTCAAACTGGGCAGTTGAATCATTGCTTTCGCGGATATTTTATATAAGAGTAGTAAGTCAATTGAAATAAACTTGAGTGTTTGTCGCCATTTCCCTCAGATAGTCGTTATGTTATTTTTTTGTTTGTAGAAAACTCAAATATGATAGATATTTCTATATACCTAATTATCAAAAATGTTAATGATCAAGTAGATTTCCATCCATTCCTTCTGATAATATTAATTCTGTTAAATATCTTGTTGTGTACTTATGTTGATTATTTTTTTCCTATAATTTTCAACCAATCAGAACGATCAATTTAGTTAAAGGTGCATTCGCGTTGGGCGCTTACACGCTTTAAGCGCTTATAAGCTTCGTCCTCTGTGGTCGACTCGCGCTCACAAACGCTAAACACTAAGCGTTAGCTAACCTAACTTTTGTTGTCGATAATTTGTATGGAAATGTTAAAGCACACTGTATTTGCGTGAACTATCGGGCTTTTGCCTACCTAAGCGTAAAAAGAAGATCTGACATTCACCTTTAATGCTCAAAGCCAAAGCGTGAGCGTCTCTGAGCGCTAGTAGGCCAACACGAACGCCAATAATCTGTGCTTCTAAGCGTGAGCGCTTGAAGCGTGTAAGCGCCCAACGCGAATACACCCTAAATTACCTTGTATAATTTCGATAATACCTGATTATACATAGAGTAGCTTTAACAAACGAAAACTAACAGGTCCGTCAAATTTTGACGTTTATCAATAACGGTTCAAAAAAAGTCAATTCGGAGATTTTTACGTAATTTACTCAATGAATAATCGTATCAAATACAATGCGTACTTCAAAATAAATACGGTTATACATCTCAAACTTCCTGCATAATTAAAAATCGTGTCAGTTTGACAGAATATAATAAATCCTCCCGCTTCGCGGTCGGATTTATTTAAACTGCCAAACTGACACTCTTTGTAATTATGCAACAAGTTATCGATGTATAACCTGATTATTTTGAAGAACTTGGTGACAGATCTCATAGCCCAGACACTTTTATTGAATGCTCGGACCACAGAAAAAGTAAACATTATCATGAAGAATATATCAGCCTCTGCTGGTTCTTTTGTAGCTAGTTTATTATATATATATATATGATCATTCCATCATTGGAATGTTACACCCAATCGTGGAGTGAATTCATAGTTTTGTAACTGAAAAAATCTTGTTTCCTTTTATAGTAATAGGTACATGTAATCTCTAAATTCTTTTTCTTTCAACTGAATCGTATTCCTTACTTTTGGCCCAAAATTATTCTTCCGAGTCCAAATGATATTTTTTATTTGCAGCTGTTACTTCTCTAGTTCCCACTTGTAATTCTCGTTATGGAGGTATAGATCATCTAGAAAAGGACCTTGTTAAATATGCCGCTTCTCATATAATCAAATCTTTTGAGTATCTCCTGATGTCCACGCACTTCGCTAATTACGACATGAACAGACCTGGTTTTCACAAACTATTAAGAGGTTTCTCAGATTCTAAGTGGTCCGACGGCATCGAACTGATCAAACACATCACCAAGCGAGGCGGAAAAATGACTTTCCAACCATCCACACCACCTTCTATCGAAAAGGAGGATTATCAATTGCACGAAATTCAAAGCTTGGCTAAAGCTCTAGACCTTGAGAAATCCTTGATGAATGAAGCTTTTCTTATCCACGAGAGGGCTGTCAGAAAAATTGATAGAAGTCACGATCCCGAAATTTCTCACTATATTGAAGAAGAGTTCGTTGAGAAACAAGCTGACACAATAAGACATCTCTCTGGACATATTACAGAGTTATCACAGATGCTCGAGGAAAGTGAAGATAATGCGCTTTCACTATATTTGTTCGATGATTACCTCAAAGGACTGTAAATTATATATTATATGTTCACTATAACATAATGTACCTACGATTATGTAGATAATGTTATTTTAAAAAATATTTTCTAGTGATATATTTCCTATTTCAATACTTGTAAAATAAAGTTAAATCACCTAATTCATTGTTTTTTTGATAGACTGACAATAAATACCTACATCTACAGGTGAATATTCGGATAAGGATATAGATCTAGAGTGTCACTTATTGTTATCAACAATAATCGCTTATAATTGATGTTGACGGAATTTAATGAAGTAAATCGTCTGAGTGAATAATTTTGTTTATCAATCCCACGAATCATTTTTCTAGAAAATGTACTGTATATGGAAAGTAGATGTAAAAACTATTGTAGTGTAAATGTGTAATTTGTTCCTTCGAAATTTTTGGCTTTCAATTGAAATGAACAGAACTAAATTTGAATTTACTACGTTTATTATCACAAAATATTTTTAAAATTATAACACTGCGATTGAAATTTCGGTCACTAAACCATCATCGGGCAGATTGAGTTAAGAACTTGTTAACTTCTATTAAGTTAATTTTTATTATTTTTCGCATTTTTATTAATAATAATAACAATTTTATTACTCCTATAAGAAAAACACATGTATAAGATAGAACACGAAGTCGTTGCTAATCGGATGAATATTGTATTAGTCTTACTTGAGGGTTGTTTCTTGGTGTTTTTAGAATATTTCATTATTTAATATGTCCTCTGATGGTTTAAAAGATTATTAATAGTTTGCGAGATAAGAAATATATTGTTTTGGTCAGGATATAGAAGAGCAAGACCTTCAAATATAATTTCAGAGGTAACTAGTTCTAAGTGGATTTTAACGGTTGAATATGTTTCTAGTGAAGTTGTAATTTTTTTTTAAGTTTAGTACTAAAATTTATGAACGTAGCAAAAATATATACCTAAACATAAGCATCTAGAACATTTTTCCTTATTAGAAACAATGCACTTTAACTTTATATCATTATGGTTGAACTAAACTGTCAGATTTAGAGCACTATTCTGTTTTTAATATTTATGCATTTTCCTCCTGATTACTAGACTTGCCGTTTCAATATCTTGATTCTTCTGAATCGAAGGTTTATAGGGATTCCAATGTGGTGAACGAGTTTTGTGGGTCTCACATGAGAAGAGTCCAAGAACAATTGTTTGGAAGCGGCGGCTCGTGTTTGAATAGTGAGAATACGGAGAAGTTAATTTGTCACCTAAAGCGTGTTGCATTATTGTACCTGGACTCCGAAGGCTTACTTCGAATAATCTGAAAATTTGGAGGGATTTACTATGCTTTGTTGAATTTGACATTTTCTGTTTCACAAAGTATGATCAAAA
The DNA here is from genome assembly GCA_030704885.1 of Cynegetis impunctata. Lineage (NCBI taxonomy): Eukaryota > Metazoa > Arthropoda > Insecta > Coleoptera > Coccinellidae > Cynegetis > Cynegetis impunctata. The sequence goes on from JARQZK010000033.1 coordinate 104,753, forward strand.
TAGCATTCAAAGGATTTCATAAATCATTTCTTAAGTTCGGAACTTTATCAGACTAAAAAAACAGAAGATAAAGATAATTAACAATATAAAATATTGTTTCAAAATGTAATCCAAAAGATTGCATATCCTTACTTTTCCCTGCGCTCTCAGTTCTGGAATAATGAAATTTGATTCGCACTGACAAAATACCAAATCCATATTAGATTAAAATCATAAAATACCCTAGATATCGCATGGCCAATTGCCCGATTATAGTACCTAAATGATATTTTGCTACGAAACATTGCACTCTATAGCTTTCAATGTGAATCACGAAAAATTTTATCAAGTAGGTAATCTATATACCCATAGAAAAAGATATAATTGTATATTCTGGTGATATATAAAAATAATTATTTCTTGTTGCTTTTTATTCAATTCTTATGTGTTTGCTATCTATTACAGATAAATATTTACTTACTAAAATATAAAGAAAAATCTTGAACAGTAATTAGTTCTAAAAAGAAATCACTGAAATATGAATGAAAAAACCAATGCCATTACAGCTCGCAGTGAGGTGTTTTGTGTCGACTCATTATGTTATGTAGATTAACTTTCAAAGCTATCAAAATATGCATATTTGCAGAATAGATCGTTTGTTGTTGACAATGTAAAAGCTTTTAATGTGGAGCACCCTCCCAAACGACTGACTTATTACTCGCAAAAATTGGAATTTGGATGGAAATCTTCACACCTTATTCAAAAACACAATCCTTCAACTCACAGTGGACCTCTACAGGATCCATAAAAAAAAATGATCAAGAGAAGGTCTAAGAAGAGTAGTACCTATTTTCCAAGAAAATAATAGAATATTTTACTGAATCGAAAGTCACCAGTGATATATATATATATATATATATATATATATATATATATATATATATATATATATATATATATATATATATATATATATATATATATATATATTATAAATTTGTGAATATCTATTCACTTCGTGATCAATTTTATTTATAATGTAGAATGAAATTAACGGATTCTTTGGTTCAGTTCAGATTATATATTTATTTATATAGAATATATCTATTTAATATTTTTTTTCCGGTACATCAGACCAAATCAGTCGAAATTTAGTAGGTGTCTGAGGTTATTGAAGCATTAACAAAAGTATCAAAACAAAGGAGAGGCAGTGATAAAATATGTGGAAATTAATAACGAACAATACCTATATCACAAATGCAGCCACCTAGATCTTTTTGAAGGGCTTGCTTGGCTAAAAAACCAGTTTCTAATAGATTACTGCAACCTTAAACTCCGCCCAAACAGAGTTAAAATTTTTAATGAATTTTATGAAGGAATTTCGTGTTTTTTAGGCTTTGCGTATCGTCATAGCTTCTGTATATTTGGTTGAAATTTGCTACGTCGATTGGGTTGATGTTAGGGAGGTATTCTTAGGAATTTTTTCATTTCCTTAACAGTATCAATTCTAAAGAATGGATTTCATTTTTTTCTTTTGAGTTTTAAGGTTTCGCTCATCTCCACAGTCCCTCCACATTGACTTAGGGGGTTAAGAATTTATATTTGAAAAAGAACAAAACTTAGTTGAAAATATGACCTTAGTTACAGATCTCTGCTGCTCTCGCGTTTTTGTGTAGTAGTGCGTTACCGAAATTACTAGTAATTTCGAGAGAATAATGCATTTTTCTGAATGAAGGATAATCTAAGTTTCTTATTCTAAGTTTTATTGTCATCCTCAGTATACAACATATTCAGATTTCTTTAGTTAGAAATTTAAAACACAGGATGCAATGGATAATTTCCATGTTAATATAGGTACAATGCCAAAGAAACACTTTTCTTGTTTGTTTCTTTTTAGCAACAGAATAGGCATGACGACAGTCTCAAAAAATTGTCGATTTAATGGTTTTAGGGGAAAATTCATATTAAAAAATATTTAATACAATGCTTTAGTTTCATTAAAAAAATTCAGATCTTGAGATTTTCAATAAAATAAAATATTAAAATACTGCAATCGGCCATTCTGACTGAAACACCAATCACAGCGCATGACGTCACGCTTAGGTAAACTCCGCTGTCAATACTCTCATTCACTGTGTTTTGTTGTGAATACTACTGATTACGCATTAGGATTGATTTTTCATTATTTTACGTGTGGTTTATCGACTTCACTCTACTATAACAATGGAACCAAGCTTTATTAAGGCAAATAGCTCAAATTTGCCCAGGATTGATGTATTAATGTTGGGCGATTTCCTCCCAACAAATGAAGAATTTTGCTCGTCAGAATTTAGAAACGTGAGAATTTCATTGTAAATAAATTGTATTTATCTTTACCCTGGATACATCCAATTTAGATATAATCAAACCCGTTTTGAACTCATGCGAGTTTATTTTACTTTCATAGGTGATTTTTACAATAAACTTGTCATTGTTTACTTTTGAGGTTAGCTCCCTCACAGTTTGTAAGTTGCTATTTTATAGTTAATAACATTTTAAGACCCGATAAAATAACTACATTTCTGTAACTAATGAGCACCTACTAGTACTAGTACTATTTTCTCCATAGAAAACACCTAAAATCTGATAAATCACCAAGTCAATGTGTATGTATTTGTTCTAATCAATTTCAATTATTTTAGGTCTTCAAGACCATCTTATGGGGAAGATGTAATCAGTTGTGTGCAAGTGTAACCGGAAGGAAACATTTGTACAGTGAAGTGCAAGATT
>JARQZK010000033.1:110000-137500 GCA_030704885.1 Cynegetis impunctata
TCTCCCCTGGGGGGAAATAAATCTTGTTTACAAGACAGAATGCGCAATTTTATAGCCATAGGGTTGAAAGTTAGTATCTACCTAGTTTTGTATGATATCTTGAATGGGATTAGTTTTGGTTCGAATTGGTTGGGGGGTTGACCTCATGGGGGCAGAAATAAATCTTATTTACATGATGAAGGTCGCAATTTTGGAGTAATGGGTTTAAAAGTTTGTACGTAGGTATTCTCGAACGATATCTTGGATAGGTTGGTTTTGATTCCAATTGGTTAGGGGATTGACGCCCTGGGGGAAGAAATAAATCTTGTTTGATAAAGGACGTAATTTTCGAGCAATAGGATTGAAAGCATGTGAGTACGTAGTTTCGTATGATACCTTGGATGTGATTGATTTTAGTACGAATTGGTTGGGGGGTTGATCCCCCAGGGAGGAAATAAATATTGTTTACCCATTTAGAAGGCGCATTTTTTCTTGAATTTGGAAAAAAAATCTTTTTTGAATATTTCGCTCACCTTCAAAATCACTCCAAATTGCATCAGGATTTCATTCATTTGATATTCATCCTTGTTAGGGTTATCTTTAGAGGAAAAAAATAATATTCATTGCAGTGTGCACTAACATGATTTCTTAGAATACTCAGAAAACAATAATAATTGAATTTGGAGTGATGGATGATTGGCATATACGGGTACCTACTTTCTACCTGATTGAGTCATCCATATTCAGGGCCGACTCAAGGGTAGGTATGTGCCTCCCGGGTGCAATATATAATTTGCAGCCCTTTCTCATTAGAACGTCAATCTTATATTCCGCCAATAATAATAATAACTGCGTTCATTCAAAATTCTGATTTCAATTATTAGATAACTGTTGATCCTTTTAAAAAATAAAACAATTTAAAATAAAAATGATAAAGGCAACTTTATAACTTTGTATAATTTAAAAAAAAAAATATGTATATATATATATATATATATATATATATATAATATAATATATATATATATATATATATATATATATATATATATATATATATATATATATATATATATATATATATATATATATATATAGGGTGGGCTATCCATAATTTTCCACCCCGAATTTTGAGCTTTGGGATGGAATAACGGAAAAACGCTCGGACAGGTCAAATTTTGTTGAAAAGGGGTGTTCAAATGAGTTTGATATCATTACCCCTCTAGCTGCAACCCCTAACAGCTCTCATTTTTGAATAGAGAAAAGGGGTCAAGCAGCACCTTGTTGGAAAGGCAATTCAATTTCCTGCATGAGTGTATTTTTTTCTTCATCGGTTTATTATTATACAGAGTGACTCAGGGGTCGGCCATCCATAACTTTCCACCCCGAATTTTGAGCTTTGGGATGGAATAACGAAAAAACGCTCAGACAGCTCAAATTTTGTTGAAAAGGGGACAAATAAGGGTGTTCCCCTGTATATATATATATATAATTTTGTATTAATCTTTAATTCTTTATTAGCACTTCGAACTTAGATGAGTTATATGTTATAAGTATGAACTAAACAGGTAAACTATACCGAAGTACCTATATACATTTTAATTAGAGAGAGCAACTTTTATTGCTTTGTTTATTTGCGAATTCTTTAATTAAATCTATCATTCATTCTGACTCATAGCAGATCTCAGATAGTTTTTAATTATTTTTTAATTTTGAAAAAGATCTCTCACCATGAACAACAGTGATAGGCATCGTTAAAAAAATCCGTAAAACTACAGACAATTTCGAAAAAGAATTAATTAAATTATGTTTGCCTTTCATGTTGACACTATTATCATATCCCTGCCCTTTCAAAAATTTGATATCAATATTGAATTCTTGCAAATAATTCAATGAAACAGCTGTAAATCCTTCTCCAGTTGTATCTTTAACTGGGCAGAACCCTAAAAGATGCTCCCTAATTTTTACATTCTGTGGAATGCCGTTAACTGTTTTACTTTTTATCCTATCAGACAAATTATTTAATTTTGGATATTATGACCTTAATAATGCGGCATATGACTGCTACCCTTTTGAATTCTGTTAATGTGTTCATCCATTATATTATCAAATTTTTCAATTGATTCAATTAGCTTCATAAAATCACCATCAGCTTTTTGGAAAAGTTTTTCATTACTTCCTCTAAAAGCTTGATTTTGTCCAGCTTAATACTGAATTACATAATTAATTATTTTAATAACCGATGTCCATCTTTTTTTTTCTAACTGAATTGAATTGTGGTTGATCGAGTCAACAGTTTTACTTTTTTCAACCGAATTTTTAGTGATCAGCATCTTTGTGGATGTGTTTATAAATAACTTCATTTTTATTTTTGCAGCCATCTTGTAGAATGCCGCCCGGGTGCCATGCACTCCTTGCACCTTCGGCACAGGCCGGCCCTGTCCATATTAATCATATGTATAGTTATGTCATCCGACATTTCAATGCATTTGCAATTCTGGTATAGATCAAAATTAGCGATTTATTATTCGCATACTCTTGCCATTTGTAATTCGTGGCTCTAATGTAACGCCTGCAGAGTTTAGAGCGATAGTGACTGAATAATATAGATAGTTATATTACTACATTGTAGTTACCTACGCTATCATAAATATTATCGATATTTTATAAGTACCTATTATGACTTTCAAGTAAGTGTTCTTCAAATTAAACTATCTGGAGATAAAAATTTGCCGAATCCTGATCAAGATAATGTCGTTGAACTATTTACATTATCGTTGATCATGAGAGCCTCGTGCTGCAGGAAAAAGTGGAATTTAAAAATACACCGTATCGAATAATCAAATATTGACTTTTATTTCAATAACTGAAGATATGTATAAAAATTCTTATACATTGAATTCATTTCGAAACAAACAATTCCAAATAACTTTCATTTTACGTAAATTTGAGAAAAAAAAGACTTCAAGTTTGATAATAAGGCAGCTTATTAAGCCTTCTTAAAAATGTTTTCCGTCGACCTCTAAATAAGAGCTTACTTTAACGTACACGAAAATGATCATTAATGACCCATTTTAATGTACAATTTCTCCTATTTTAATGTATGATTGTCATGGGCAACCAAACACAGAAGTATTCAACACGGAATAGTTGAATTATTCTGTGTCTGTACTGTTATTCCACAGAAAAGGAATTCATAATTCGAATCGAAAAATTTAACTCTATACAAAATAAAGTCGTAAATGCGGAAAAAATTTTATGCAATAATCGTTTGAAAGTAATTAACACTTCAGCTTCCACCAGTTCCACATATTCCTTATCGGATCTTGTAGGTAATGTGAACTATTCAGAATGTTACATGTCTAATATTCCATCTATGAATTTCTCAAATTGATCTATCGGGAGCTTAAATATAAATATATCGAAATGAACAATGAAAACAAATGAAATTTATAATGTGTCAAATGTATCTGTTATGCAAAATAAAAATTTATTTCAATCAAGAATTTATACTCAATTCATGATGAGGTCGACGGGAAAATCTTGTAATAAACTCGTTTATTAATGTAGCGATTAAGGGTCTCGAACTATTAACGCGCTCGCTCCGGTCGCGCGTTAAAATATCTCAACCATTAATCGCTGTCATTAATAAACTAGTTTATTAAATAACTATAAATTACAACTTCTACTATGTATAGCATAGAAGTAAAATTAAAAAACAAACAAACTAGATATGATTAAACATATTCAAATTACAGTTGACACTTTATATTATCAATTTTTTTCTGTGTTGCTATTTAAAAATCCTAAAAATATAATTCAGAACAAAATTGTAGGATAACTGAAGAATATAACAAATTACTAGCATTTCATGAAGGTCGAAAATAATTTAAAAATAGGTTGATGCTTGAAGAATAACGGAGTTGAGTTTGACCACTTTATTGACCCATTATTGAGTAAACTATCGAAACATAGAACAACTTTTCATTTAAACAGTTGGTGTTATTTTTTCTAAGGTTTTCATTTGATGAATGTAGGGGTAACCATTTGACATTTTCAAGAATGATTTAGCAGCGCTGAAGGGATGGAAATATGAAAAAGGTGAGTTTTTGAACTCCACCCTCAATATGAACTTTGATGAATTAATTGTTTTCGTAAATGCATTTAGAATTTAAATTTATTTGGACTGCCTTGTATTGACATTAAGTCTTTGTATAATTATCATGAAGTAATTACGATGCAGCGGCAATTATTCTTATATCTACACCAGGGGCGGCTAGTCAAAGGAGGCTAAGCCTCCTCAATAATATTCCGTGTATCACTAATATATATATATATATTATATTGAATAGTCAGCATTCAGCATATTCATATTAATCAAAATCATATTATTTTATGCACCTACCTTCCTTTCAACCTACATTATATGATATAATTTATTAATTAAGATAGAAGGTATATACATTTACTGCATTTCATTCATTTCAAGATTTGTGGCAACGCTGCGGAAGGCTTAGAAAGGTATATTCTCAACGTTCATTATGCCTGCCACAGAAAAGCAAACAATGGTGCAAATACTCCGAATGAATACTTCATTGCAATAGAAAAGCAAAACACATGTAAATGGCAACACCGATAAATTCCAGTCTCATTCAATGTCGACCAATCAGAACTATAGAATTTCGCGTGACATCGAGTGAATTCATTGATTGAATCGTAGTGTGATCGTAATTCGTAGTGTCTAATGGCCGCCGAAAACAGCTCGCGTATTGTTTTAAAATGAGTTTGATTACTGAAGTTTCAAAAATTTCAATGGTGACTTAGTGGAATATTTGTTATCCCATAACTTTAGTCCACTGAGTTATGAGGATAAAGTTTTGATAAAAATATTGTGACCTAACAGAAAACAAAACCGCGGTTTTAATACAAAGAATTATGAGAGACATCCTTGCCTAACCGGATCACAGGTAAAAAATGAATTATTTTGTTGGCAGTGTTTACTTTTTACTAGTTAAAATGTCTCTGTTTGGGGCCGCTTAGGATTTGACGATTTAAAAAATTTATCACGTTCTTTGGAAAGGCACGAAAAATCCCAGGAACATGTCGTGTCGCGGATCAAATTTACAATGTTTGGAAAAAAAACATTATTAATGTTATTGATACAGCACGTATTCAAGAGTTAGAAAAATACAACGAAAAAGTTAAGGAAACAGAGAAATATTGGAGAAACTGGTCGACATTATATTATTCTTATGTCGCCAAGATATAGCGATTAGGGGACACGATAAAACAGACGAATCTAGCAATAGGAGAAATTTTAAGGAACTCCTTGATCTATTTTGCAAATATGACGAAAAGCTGTATAATTTCACTAACAACGCTACAGTTTTCTCCGGAACCTCAAAAACAACTCAAAACGAAATTATAAACTCTGTTACCTATGTTTTGGAAACTTTTATCGAAAATTAACTTAAAAATGTTAATTTTTTTTCCTGGCAAGTAGATGAGACAACTGACATTAGCTGTAAATCGCAGTTGTCGATAATATGCAGGTTCGTAAAAGATGGAACATTATTTGAGAGATTTTTAGGTTTTCATGATGTCAGTTCTGGAAGATCTGCCACCGATTTATTCGATTTTTTAAATGAGAAATTTTCGAAGTTTAATTTTCAATCTCGACTTATAGCACAAACTTATGACGGCGCAGCGGTTATGGCTGGCCATTTAAACGGTCTACAAACAAAAATTAAATCTGTTGCTCCTTAAGCTATTTTTACACATTGTTATGCACATAACATGAATTTGGTTTTAAGTAACGCTTGTAGTTCTATTAGGCAAGTTAGAATTTTTTTTTCAAATTTATCTGCATTTTCAACATTTTTTTCAAAATCACCAACGCGCACAAAATTTCTAGATGCAATAGTAGGTACCAGAATTCCAAGTAACGCACCAACTAGGTGCGTTACTTCAAGAGCTATCTTTACTATACACAATAATAAGGATGAAATTTTAGAGGCTCTTAATTCTATAGTTGAAAGTGAGGAATTTTTCACCGATAAAGTAACTTTAAATACCGCACGCGGATTAATATCTTACTTACAAGATAAGGAATTTATATATTTTTTAAACATCTTTAGATTAATTTTCGAACAAACAGAAATAGTTTTTCAAATCTTACAGCACAAGTTTTCAGATGTGATTTACTCACGAAATCGGCTCAAGTTTCTTTTGGAGAAAATTTCAGAATTTCGTGCAGAAGTTTATTTTGAAAAACTATTTTCTGTATTTCAAACTACTGATGATACGACTCAATTTAGCCCAAAACGAAAGAAATTCAGTTTCGCAGATATGGAGCTTCACTATAAGCAAATATTTTATGAAATTTTGGATACTATTAGGGGTCAAATAGAAATGAGGTTCTCTGATTTGAAAGATCTGCATTTCTTCGAATAACTCAATAAAAATTTGTTTACCGGATTTTCGGCTAATTTTCCAGATAACCTTTTGGAAAATTTATGTCAAAAATACACTTTTTTTGATAAGGTGGCCCTAAAAATTGAACTGTGTGTTGTTTATAGTGACAATGAAATTTTGGGGCAAAATGAAAATCATGTGATGACTATTAAATACCTTTTTGATAATGATTTGAATCAAGATTTACCCCAAGTTTATAAACTCTTATGTCTAATTGTTTCTATCCCGGTGACATCGGCTTCCGTAGAGCGCTCGTTTTCCACTCTTAAGAGAATTAAAACTTATTTACGAAATTCAATGAGCCAGGATCGTTTGAAAAATATTAGTTTGTTGTCTATTGAAAAGGAATTGGTAAAACTTTTGGCGAAAGACAAAAAATTTTATGAGGATATTATAGATCATTTTGCTAACGTTAAAGATCGCAGAATCCCGCTAATCTTCAAAAATATATAACTTTTTATTTGCTGTCCCACACATATTTTGTACATTTTATTTTTCACAGGTTTTGTTTGTGGTACTAGGTATTTTATTACTTAGTATTATACCAAATAATTCGTTGTTCCTTGTAAAAATCTTAAAAGAATTTATTTTTTGTTTGATTTTATGTAAACATTATTTTTTATTCAAGGCTTCTGCCTTCGCATTGGCATCTATGCAGGAATAATAAAAAATAGATGTCTATGCCAAAGAATTTATTTAAATTTTTTTTTTAGATCTAAATGTATATTTTATTATTTTATTTTGTTGTTATTTTATTTTTATTTTGTTTACCTTTTATGACAAGAATTTTATTTTAATCTATTTTTGGGAGGGTCCTATTTTATTTTTGGCAAGAAAAAACTCTCACCTTCCCTGTTGGTTCTTGCTGGGCAACAATTGATTAATTCCTCGAATAAGTAACAAATTCGTTAAGTAGGTAGGTAGGTACCTATTTTGTGATAGAAAAAAAAATATGATGAATAGATGAATTGATTAATTGGCTGAGAAGAGTTTTTGTGAATATTATAAATAGGAGTTGTAGGTCTCAAGGTAGACACTCGAAAGTGAAAAAAAATGCAGCCATGTATTTTATAGGTACCTTTGAATTGTTTATCAATAATGAGTGAACAATGTTCCAGACATCTTGATCATGTTCCAGACATAATCTGAAAAATAAATAAGTATATTATGATCTAAATAAAAACTAGAATGAGTAATTTTAGAAATGAATTCAAGTTCATAGTTTTTTCCACATTCACAGTCTTTATCCATTAGAAAGATTGCAATCTGAATAGCAAATTAATGGCCAACTTCTTGCTTTCTTTAGAATATATAGGAATGAATCAGTGGCGGCTCGTGAGGTTTTGGTTTGAGGAGGCTACAAGACGTGTTAAAAAATACACCATAGGCGAAAATTTTTAGGATAACAAGGTAAACCGCCTTATAATTTAAAGAGAATCAAAGTAAAACAAGCACCCTAAGCTATTAATTTTTTTTTCACTTTCGAGTGTCTACCTTAAGACCTACAACTTTTTTTTACAATATTCACAAAAACTCTTCTCAGCCAATTAATCAATTCATCTATTCATCATATTTTTTTTCTATCACAAAATAGGTACCTACCTACCTACTTAACGAATTTGTTACTTATTCGAGGAATTAATCAATTGTTGCCCAGCAAGAACCGACGGGGAGGTGAGAGTTTTTTCTTGCCAAAAATAAAATAGGACCCTCCCAAAAATAGATTAAAATAAAATTCTTGTCATAAAAGTAAAACAAAATAAAAATAAAATAACAACAAAATAAAATAATAAAATATACATTTAGACCTAAAAAAAAAATTTGAATGAATTCTTTGGCATAGACATCTATTTTTTATTATTTCTGCATAGATGCCAATGCCGAGGCAGAAGCCTTAAATAAAAAATAATGATTACATAAAATCAAACAAAAAATAAATTCTTTTAAGATTTTTACAAGGAGCAACGAATTATTTGGTATAATACTGAGTAATAAAGTACCTAGTACCACAAACAAAACATGTGAAAAATAAAATGTACAAAATATGTGTGGGACAGCAAATAAAAAGTTATATATTTTTGAAGATTAGCGGGATTCTGCGATCTTTAACGTTAGCAAAATGATCTATAATATCCTCATAATATTTTTCATCTTTCGCCAAAAGTTTTACCAATTCCTTTTCAATAGACAACAAACTAATATTTTTCAAACGATCCTGGCTCATTGAATTTCGTAAATAAGTTTTAATTCTCTTAAGAGTGGAAAACGAGCGCTCTACGGAAGCCGATGTCACCGGGATAGAAACAATTAGACATAAGAGTTTATAAACTTGGGGTAAATCTTGATTCAAATCATTATCGAAAAGGTATTTAATAGTCATCACATGATTTTCATTTTGCCACAAAATTTCATTGTCACTATAAACAACACACAGTTCACTTTTTAGGGCCGCCTTATCAAGAAAAGTGTATTTTTGACATAAATTTTCCAAAAGGTTATCTGGAAAATTAGCCGAAAATCCGGTAAACAAATTTTTATTTAGTAATTCGAAGAAATGCAGTTCTTTCAAATCAGAGAACCTTATTTCTATTTGACCCCTAATAGTATCCAAAATTTCATAAAATATTTGCTTATAGTGAAGCTCCATATCTGCGAAACTGAATTTCTTTCGTTTTGGGCTAAATTGAGTCGTATCATCAGTAGTTTGAAATACAGAAAATAGTTTTTTGAAATAAACTTCTGCACGAAATTCTGAAATTTTCTCCAAAAGAAACTTGATCGGATTTCGTGAGTAAATCACATCTGAAAACTTGTGCTGTAAGATTTGAAAAACTATTTCTGTTTGTTCAAAAATTAATAATTAATCTAAAGATGTTTAAAAAATATATAAATTCCTTATCTTGTAAGTAAGATATTAATCCGCGTGCGGTATTTAAAGTTACTTTATCGGTGAAAAATTCCTCACTTTCAACTATAGAATTAAGAGCCTCTAAAATTTTATCCTTATTATTGTGTATAGTAAAGATAGCTTTTGAAGTAAAATTCCACCTAGTTGGTGCGTTACTTTGAATTCTGTTACCTACTATTGCATCTAGAAATTGTGCGCGTTGTTGATTTTGAAAAAAATGCTGAAAATGCAGATAAATTTGAAAAAAAAATTCTAACTTGCCTAATAGAACTACAAGCGTTACTTAAAACCAAATTCATGTTATGTGCATAACAATGTGTAAAAATAGCTTGAGGAGCAACAGATTTAATTTTTGTTTGTAGACCGTTTGAATGGCCAGCCATAACCGCTGCGCCGTCATAGGTTTGTGCTATAAGTTTAGATTGAAAATTAAACTTCGAAAATTTCTCATTTAAAAAATCGAATAAATCGGTGGCAGACCTTCCAGAACTGACATCATGAAAACCTAAAAATCTCTCAAATAATGTTCCATCTTTTACGAACCTGCATATTATCGACAACTGCGATTTACAGCTAATGTCAGTTGTCTCATCTACTTGCCAGGAAAAAAAATTAACATTTTTAAGTTAATTTTCGATAAAAGTTTCCAAAACATAGGTAGCAGAGTTTATAATTTCGTTTTGAGTTGTTTTTGAGGTTCCGGAGAAAACTGTAGCGTTGTTAATGAAATTATACAGCTTTTCGTCATATTTGCAAAATAGATCAAGGAGTTCCTTAAAATTTCCCTTATTGCTAGATTCGTCTGTTTCATCATGTCCCCTAAACGCTATATCTTGGCGACATAAGAATAATATAATGTCGACCAGTTTCTCCAATATTTCTCTGTTTTCCTTAACTTTTTCGTTGTATTTTTCTAACTCTTGAACACGTGCTGTATCAATAACATAAATAATGTTTTTTTTTCCAAACATTGTAAATTTGATCCGCGACACGACATGTTCCTGGGATTTTTCGTGCCTTTCCAAAGAAGGTGATAAATTTTTTAAATCGTCAAATCCTAAGCGGCCCCAAACAGAGACATTTTCACTATTAAAAAGTAAACACTGCCAACAAAATAATTTATTTTTTACCTGTGATCCGGTTAGGCAAGGATGTCTCTCATAATTCTTTGTATTAAAACCGCGGTTCTGTTCCTGTTACGCTGCACCAAATTCTTCAATTCAGGGGTAGGTCGCATTGTTTTTATCGAAACTTTATCCTCATAACTTAGTGCACTAAAGTTATGGGATAACAAATATTCCACTAAGTCACCATTGAAATTTTTGAAATTAACTTCAGTAATCAAACTCATTTTAAAACAATACGCGTAACGCGAGCTGTTTTCGGCGGCTATTATTTAGACAGTACGAATTACGATCACACTACGATTCAATTAACGAATTTACTCGATGTCACGAGAAATTCTATAGTTGTGATTGGTCGACATTGTATAAGACTGGGTTTCGATCGGTGTTGCCATTCACATGTGTTTTGCTTTTCTATTGCAATGAAGTATTCATTGGGAGTATTTGCACCATTGTTTGCTTTTCTGTGGCAGGCATAATGAACGTTGAGAATATACCTTTCTAAGCTTTCCGCAGCGTTGCCACAAATCTTGAAATGAATGAAATGCAGTAAATGTAAATACCTTCTATCTTAATTCATAAATTATATTATATAATGTAGGTTGAAAGGAAGGTAGGTGCATAAAATAATATGATTTTGATTAATATGAATATGCTGAATGCTGACTATTCAATATAATATATATATATATATATATATATATATATATATATATATATATATATATATATATATATATATATATATATAGATGTAAATATATATATATATATATATATATATATATATATATATATATATATATATATATATATATATTAGTGATACACGGAGTATTATTGAGGAGGCTTAGCCTCCACCTCCTCAGCCTCCTTTGACTAGCCGCCCCTGGAATGAATGAATAAATAAATAATAAATTTTCAGTTTAGGAATAAACCCCATGAAATCCAAGCAACTATCGATTCAATCATTATTGATCAAATTGATTTCTTACCCATTTTACGCTGAATATAACATAAGGTTTTCGTTTTCAGCTCTGAAAGTCAAGGAGAAACAACATGTAAATTAACAGAAAATTTTAATATAAGTCCCAATACTTGAGTAGACAGCTTTAATTTGAATAACATCCTAATCATAAATAATATTAAAAGCTATATCTAAAATATGTTGAATTGAATTGGGATTTGAGTACTTGGTGAAAGTTCATATTCATAACTTTATAAAGAAATAAAAAAACTAACTTTTCACAGGTTGGAATACAAATCTATTGAATAATTCTATTAATTACTTAGATTTAACTATTACCAGAAAAAGCAACAAACATGAATTTTCAATTTCTCATAAACCATCTCATACAGATATTACAATTCTAAACACATCACTACACCCTTTTTCACATAAAATGATTCATAGGCTTTTCAAAATTCCGTTGTCCGAAGCTAATTTTCGAAAGGAATTGCATATAATCAAACAAATGGCAGTAAATAATGGTTATTCACCCAATATAATTGACAGCCTCATTTGGAGGAAAAAATACAAAATGGCAATTTCAGAAGTTTACCCACTTTATCCGAAAAGGGTAGAGTATTTAATAGTTTAACATACTTGGGCAAACCTTCCGACAACCTGAAATTGTTTTTTCATAAACAAAATTTCATATAAAACCAACAAAAGCATTGGAAAATTGATTAAAAACAACAAATCAAAAATTCATAGAGATGAACGTACTGGTGTTTATAGACTCGACTGTAACGATTGTGAAAAATTCTATATAGGACGTTCAATTAGAAATTTCAAAACTCGAATACACGAACACCAACGTAGCTATATTAACAGAAAACTGAGTCTAATTATGCGTGCCATCTTAATCAAGAAAACCATATCTTTAAACATAATTATAATATACCTACTACAATTAGAAAATAGTCTCCATAAAACCAACTGTTGGGAATCCCTATACATCAATAAATATAAAAATTCCGGATACCTAGTTAACGACCAGATTGAAGTAAACCCTTCTCCTCTACTTAATCTGTTCAATGTACCTACTAAGAACTCTGAATTAATTGCTTATTGTCATTTAGTTTCTCTAGGAACCCCTCTGCTATATTCAATTTTCGTATGAATAGCTTGTTTTGTAATACCATAATTTAGTACGAGATGAAGTCAATGTTATGACGAAACGCGTTCACTCAATAGATTTTTATTCCAACCTGTGAAAAGTTAGTTTTTTCATTTCTTTATAAAGTATATATATATATATATATATATATATATATATATATATATATATATATATATATATATATATAAATTGATTTGAATTAACTGTCGTTACTATAAATTTGTATGATAATTAAAAAAACTGGTATATATATATATATATATATATATATATATATATATATATATATATATATATATATATATATTCGAGACAGAAATTTCATTCCACAATTTCGCTCTTCTTTACTGGATTTGATATTCTGTCAGCCGAGGGTAAATTTATGCCCGAAATTTAAATTCGGTGACTACAATAAAAAAGAAATTCATTTGTTGAATAAATAATGAGTTATATTATCTTGAGTTTCTATGTAAATCACAGTGTTATAATATTCAGTGGAAAGTTACACGACTGAGCTTCGTCTGAGATTCTATTTATAAGCACAGTTCTCTTTGACATTTTCAATCAGCAAACATCGACCAAAACTTAGTTCAAAACATTTTCTGTCTGATATTTTATCTTTCTTGTTTGTGTAGTATAATATGTGTGGTAATATTTTGAATTAATAGTTCTGAAAAGCGATATATAATATAGATACAAATTTTTACTTTTGAATATTTATATTAAACCATAATTGTTTTAGCATGATAATTTCGAATTATCTCTAGAGGTATGAAGTATCTATTTTAGTTTTAGCTCTTCAAAAGGATTAATATACAATGGCTCATAGAATGAAATGTTTTCATTTAAACTAGAGCATGAACCAAGATTATCGTTTTTCATCGTGACTGGTTTCGTATTGAATTATTTTAAATAGATTACAAAATACTAGAATTTTGGAGATTTTGCAATACTCACTACTAATATGATAGCTGAGAGATTTTTTACACTGCATGATATACCAATCGTCATTTAAGAGCTTTTTCATAAGTTTGTGCAAGTTGATTCGAATGAAAATATTCTCAAACTTTCATAGATTCTTAGCTATATATACATATTATTCTGCCTCTTCAAATTTCTTCATTAGTAGCCATATTAAGTAATAATATTTTGTTTCTATAGAATAGTATTCTATATGAACATCCTTCTATGGAAAATTCTATAATTGATAGTCTGAGTGCTAAGGGTATCGCTAACCAGTATCAAGGTCTGCTTAATTCTATCATCTCTTTTACTAATACTTCTGTGTAACATACTCAGAACATTATTAGCGGCTACTTTTGAATCACAAAGCATAAGCAACCAGATTCTAAAGAAAATCTCCTGCATTGATCCGAAATAATTATTCGAAAACCAAATGACAGCCAACAAATTAACGACATATCAAGTTAGCCGAAAAGAAGCTCAGGTTTCTATTTCGTGCCAAAAAAACTGTTCATGGAAAAGCAGCTATTGATTGATTAATACTGAATTTCTCCAGCATTGAGATACTGCTCTCATGCTGAACCACTACACCTATGCATTCCTTTCACATAGTTTACCCTTCATTCACTCGAACATATAATGTCGACCTATGTCTCTTTTAGAGATATTATGAAGTAGGCTGAGAAAATGGCACTTCTCACACAAGGTATACAAATAACCCACACTAATTTGTTCTGCATATCTCAACAACTTCATCATCATTCTATCAGAAAGTGTTTCTGAAACGAATCGCAAACTTCTGACCCTGCCCTTAGTAAGTAAGTATTTTCGGTAGGCTACGACTAGCAGATATTAAAATCCAACCTAAACCACCATTTGTTGAAATTATCTCAAGATGCTTGAGTAACATCCTGAGAGAAGATCATAAAAAAATTCAACTGAACTGATTTTTCTACTTAAAATAAAATGAATATAGAAGTATTCATCATGAAAATTGAGACTGCGTATTTCAGGGGATGAGATTATTTCAAAAACTAAAGAGCTTTTCGTCATTTTTAATTTCGATTATATCAGTATCATTTAGCCAACAACAAGTTCAAAGGATTAGTACAATATTTGCTTGAAATAGGGACAGGATTATATTTCAATGACATTTTTTGCGGTGCGTGGTTTATACATATAGGTAATAAAAACTAAATAATTTATTAAACTTTCTGAATAACATAAATACAAACATGAGTTATAACAAATTCATAAGGGGTCTATTACAGAATATTTCCCTCCTGTCAAAAATACCATGTAAATGGAATGCAATTGTCGGAAATTACAACGAATTTAATGTTTATAGGAAACTTTCAAATTAGTAACTGAGAGTTGGCATGGAGTAATGACAGCTGCCATTAGCAAAATGATGCTTGTTATTGAAGATTGAATCGAAAGTATTATACATCATGCCAGGAAGATTTTTTCTACGTTCGTTACCTTTGTACGGCTTCTGCGTCTTTTTTTTTTCAGGAATTGAAATATTAAGAAATTTTTCATTTAAAAATGTTTACAATTTGAGAGAACTATTCCTGATAATGTAGTTTAGTTAAAAACTAAAATCACTCTTGATAAAAATTTGTTTTCTCATGTGAAATAAACATACACTAACTTCATCTAATGTATCTACATGGGAGTTGTCAAAGAACTAAATTTGGAATTTATTGGATACGATTCTTGAGAATATACACTCATTTCATGAGAATAACAATTAATTATGATATAAAAGATAAAATGCACTCTTCATGTTCCTCTATTTTTGTGCATCTCTGAAACTCATCAACCATTTTATGCAGCTATACAATTCATCCATATTTTTGTAGTCGCATCGTACCCGAAGATGATAATTATGATGTTTGGTGAACATATCTGAATTTCAGACTTCTTGGTCTTTTTAGAGAGCTGATGGAGCTAAAAATCGATATTTATACCCTCAAATTGAGTTAGAGGGTTGAAGTTTGGTTTGTCGATTGATTTGATGCTGAGGTATACGATTCTCTGTGGATTTTGACTGTTTGCCTCAACTGACGTCATTTATAAAGGGTGTTTTTTTAGAGGTTCACAACTTTGATTTGTTATGCCTGCTTTATTTGATAACCGATTTAACATGTGATAAGTGATTTTTGTTCAGTTTGGTTTGGCATTTCATTATGTATAGGCTTACGCCAGAGCAACACTTGAAAATTGTTGAAATTTCTTATCAAAATAATGGTTCTGTTCATCGAAATTATCGTGCACTTTATGGCTATCATAATCGTCCATCAGAACGGCTAATTCGAATGAATATGGATCGTTTTCACTCCACGTTTACTCTGAATGATCCTGTGCATCCCGTAAGACGCCAAACATTGCGCAGTGAACAAGCTGTAGCCGCCGTACAGGAAAGCATCGCAGAAGACCCAAATCAATCAATTCGTCACCGTTCTCAGCAAATGAGATTGTGTCCATCTACTTTATGGAAGAGTTTACGAAAGGATATTGGTTCAAAACTTCTGCAGAAATTAAAGCCAATCGACCATCGTATGTGCCTTTAATTCGGCCAATGGGCTGAAGCGCAAATTGATATTGATATTGATTTTCCATACAAAATTTTGTTCACTGATGAAGCTCATTTTTGGTTGAATGGGTACGTAAATAAGCAAAATTATCGCATTTAGGATGAAGATAATGCACAAGTTTATGTCGAAACACCATTATATTCACAGAAAACTTTTGTTTGGTGCGCTTCATGGGCCGGCGGAGTCATAGGTCCATATTTCTTCAAAAACGATGATGGCCAGAATGTTACTGTCAACGGTGAACGGTATAGAGACATGAAAGAATTTTTTGCGTACCTCAATCATCTGTCATTAGTCTTGCTGACATGTGGTTCCAACAGGACGGAGCTACGTGCCACACATCGCGCGCTACAATTGATTTACTCAAAGAAAGTTTTGATCAACGAATTTCACGTAATGGTCAACAATTGGTCCCACCAAGATCGTGTGATTTGACACCAGTAGATTATTTTCTTTGGGGTTATGTAAAGTCACTTGTCTACGCCGATAAACCAAAAATAATTGAACACCTGGAAATCAATATTAGATGAGTTATTGGCGAAATACGGCCACAATAAAGTGTGTGAGAATTGAACTTCCAGATTGCGCCTAGTACGCGCCAGCCGTGGAGGATACATGACCGAAATAATATTTAAACATTAATGCCATATTCAAAAGAGCCATATTTTATTGATATTAAAAATATATTTCTCAATTTTATTTCAATTCAAAGTTGTGAAACTCTAAAAAAAACACCCTCTATATAGAGAATTCATGTTTTTTATTCTCATCTCACCTAGTCGGCGACTATTTCCGTTCGAATCACCATCAATGCGGAAAGCAATTCGCGATAAATATCACTGTGGTTAAGTACTAGATCTGCTGCTCACGTGTTTTTTCATTTTCGTCTACTTGCCTAATTATTAGTTCCAAGTTCTAGAATATCTATTGGACATCATATAAATAATTGATATAGCTAATTTTGAAAGTAAGTTCCTTCCTTATCGCACGTTATACTGATGACAATAGGCGAATGGAAGCTAGACGTAAAAATGATAAAACGTAATGTAGGGGAGAGGGGTTTAGAACAGAGGCCGTTTTGAATTATTGGATTTATGAACGCATTCTTCATCTTTTCTAACCTCCAGAACCTCTTCAATACTGGTAACACTGAACTACATATCTGCCAGTTCCCGACTAACGTCAATGTCATTTGGAAAAACGTTCACTGATGGTTACTCTACGGACACCAAAGTAAACACATTTTTTTTTAATTGTAAGCAATTTGCAGACAAAATGAGTACTTTTTTCGAGTTGTGATTATTTTATAGTGTTGCATATATTAAAGCCTATGTATTACCAATATGAGGTCATTGAACACAAGTTAGATTTTTGTCTAGAAATGTTTGTTTCTGAAGGATGGTGTTGGGGCAGATTTGAACAAAATCACTACATAAACAAATGTTATGTTTATTTTCTTGAAAATCATAGGTAAATTTAAGTGAAAAACTTCATTTTATATTGTTTTACAGTCATAATCAAAAGAAAAGACGGAAATATGTTTTTAGTTTCTTTCCTGCAAAAGAAATTCGGTTTTGAATTTTTGTTTCCTGACGAAGATCAATCCTTCATATCTATCACGGATATTGTGAAAAAACTTCCAAAGCCATGTCCTAGTGCAGGTTGAGTACTAACTACCATAGTTTTGAAGTTGTTTCTTTTTAATATTTATTTTATGTTGGCCATTGAGGCTATTTGGATTGTTTATTTCATGTTTGACAGCTTTAAAGTGCCTTGCTTAGAGAATAATATTTCATTATTATGACACTATTAGGGTTATTACTATTCAATATGGTTTTGCAATATTTAATTTGATCTCAGTTATAATAATAATTTTGTTACCCTTGTTCAAGACTGCCCCAGACTGTTTAGGAGTTTTAGAAGTTTATTCAATTAATAATTAGTGCACTGAATAAATGGCAATGCACAATGATAATATTATTATAAGATGCAAATAACTCAAATACATCTGAACAAAATAAGGTTTTTTTAAATTGAAATTGTGTTACCGTAATAAGTCAAAATGAATAAATATCAATTTTATTATGTAGTCTAAACCCCATATCTATTAATAAAACAGAATAAATCTTAAAAAATAATACCATATGGGAAAAATAATATTTTATTTCAAAACTGTTCATAGGTGCCCCCTCTTCCCTAAGCGTAATACTCTTGAGGTCAGCTGTATCGAATTGGTATATGTTTTGAAAGGTAATACTTTCAACGTGGGTGGTATGTTTAGTTTCAGAGACGGATCAATTCAATATGTGAATTCAAAACTATTTATTGTTTATTCTTTCAAGCATAAAAGTATTCATGGAAATTTTATATTGAAGTTTAAAATAGTTATTCATTATTGAAATACTGAAATTTTCGATGCGTTCGTTCCCAAACGTTTGCCATCATACAAAGTTATTATATTATATTAAATTAATTAAATATTGAAGGCATGTAGTTACATAAAATCTGTATGGTGACAAAATATATAAATAAAGTCATTATGTTCAATTAGTGGTCCATCTAAGTCCTGGAACCAGCTCAGGGGGGGGCCATGACCCCCATGACCCCCGCCCTGGATCCGCTTTTGCGTGATTTATGGCGTTGAAAAGATGCGAAGATTTCGTACTTCCCAAGGACTATGTTAAATATTTACAACACACAAAACTTGTCACACTTCTACTTCTTCCGAACAATATGAATTTGAGAATTTTTTGAAAATAGTGATTCTAGTGAAGTCTTGAGAGCATGTTATTTCTAATTATTTCAATTTTGCAACGAAGATTCGAGAAATCGAATCCGCAACAAGTATGTGAAAACTGGGAGAAGTAAGTTGACTACTGTCTACATACGTTTAATGTACAGAGTGATTAGACACTTTTGATAGGAAATAACAATTTCTGAAGAAGTTAGAGAAGAAATAGTCTACACCTTACGAAGTCGATTTTTGTGAAAAAATGAATGCCGAAAATCGCAAATGGATATCTTGAAATGTTCAAAAGATACAAGAGTGTTTTTCAATTTTGTACATTTTTGTACACCGCCGTAACTTGTTTATTAATGAATATTTCTTGTTTTTGTTAGAACATTCTTGAGATATTTTTTTGAAAGGAATCGAATGGCGTATTAGTTTTTTATTAAAAAATATGGTTTTGAAGCTATGACATTAATTTGTTTTTTTCTCATGGACCACCCTATATATTTTTGCATCTTCGTGTTTGAAATGAAATTATCTTTTCAAATATGTATAATAGTTGCTACTTCTCTTTCAAAACATTAATTTCGTGTCAGTTTACAACTTATTTCAGATGAACTTTCAAAATCTGGATTGCAATGCCTATATAGTATACCAAGTTTATGTCATAGCTTCAAAACCATATTTTTCAATAAAAAACTAGGAACACCAACGAATTCCTTTCAAAAAAGTGTCTCAAGAGTGTTTTCACAGAAACAAGAAATATTCATAAGTAAACAAGTTACGGGGTAGGGTCAAAAATAAACAAAATTGAAAAATTCCTTGTGAACGAGACAAGATATGAATATGCGGTTTTCGGCATATAGACTAGTTTTTCTCTATCTCCTCTAGAAATTGGTGTTTTCTATCAAAAGTGGCACATCTGATTCTAGTGGTTACTATTTATATAAATATTACTAAGAAATAATAACAATATCATGTCATTAGCGTCGAATAAAGCGAGTATATAAAGAGAAAAAAACGAAAAACAACGAGAGGAACTTCGTTCCTGACAGGGGTCCCCCAATCGCACAATTTTTTTTTAATTTGGACCACTCTGCACATGTGATTCTAGTGGTTACTATTTATATATATTACAAAGAGATAATAATAATATCATGTCATTAGCGTCGAATAAAGCGAGTATATAAAGAGAAAAAAACGAAAAACAGCGAGAGGAACTTCGTTCCTGACAAGGGTCTCCCAATCGCACAAATTTTTTTAAGTGTCAGTCAATCTATACGTCGGTACCAAACAGCTAATGGGATTAATATACAGGAATTACTCAACCAATAATCACATATATTGAAACCCATTACTACTCTTAAAACATCCTTAACTTACCCGGGATTCAAATCTGGTCGTCTAGACTCCTTAGACCTCAGCGGCAGACGAGATAGTGTTCTATGTAAATTCGGTATCATTTGATGTCAATACGATAAACTTTGACAAAACAGAGAGTATGTCACAACAAAATTAACTCGTACCTATTGATCAAACTCTTATATAAACTTCCTTGGGAATACTTCAATTAGCGAGTATCAAAATGGCGATTTTGAGACATATTTAGCCTTTTAAATATATTAAGAACGAGGCGGGTAATGACATATCGCAGCTAAAGATCCGGTGTTTCTATTGTGAATTGATATTTAATGTTGGTTAAATGATTAATATGTGCAACCCACTCTACATACCGATAGTCTGATCGAGCGGCTCGTAAACGCCATGAATACTAAACGCACTCTAAAAAATATTAGGGCACCAGGTAAAACTGCGAATTGGAATCAACATCAATTTAATGTTACTTTTGATTAGCTCGCATGACTACGCTTTTCCAAAATGATGAAGTGTTTGTTTACGGTGGTGTTTTTTCACGGTTTCCTAGTGACTTCTTCTGCTGATGAAAAACATAAAAGAATTAACGAGAAGGATTCATACTTGGAGGCTTATACAGAAACGAAAAATCTCAATTCGCCGAAAGCTTCTATTGTCAATGCCAACAGAAGGGATGGCGATATCGGGCATTCATATCCCGTTCCACATTGGGAACCTCAATATGGACCTCCCGTATACGACCCGCCGTCGTATACTCCCCAGAAAAGGTAAGTTTTTTAATTGTTCTCATAACTAAATTTCCGGTACAAATAAGCGAGAAATGATTAATACCCCTTCGACAGGCAGTAATGAGATGAATGGGAGGGAATTGGGCAGCGGGAGTATGTAAACGGATCGCTGGCGCTGAAGATGATAATGTCCTTACTACTGTCCTACGCTCCCTTCGAAGGCGGCATTTCGTACGGGAGTCAAAGGACCTGTTGCACGAGTGGCTGCGACTATTTACATAATGTCGTTGAATGTCAGGTGTCGTGAAATGATTTTACCGAAAATCCCAGTTAAGTTCTGCTCATTTCGATGGTTGAAACAGTTCTCCCTTAATTTTCCAAAATTCCAAAACTAGAGAAGAATGAAACAATTTTTTTCTATAATATTACTTAAAACACAAAGCGCTGTTTCCGAGGAAATTTTGACCTCATACATTCCTGGAAAATTGATTGAACTGGTGCACCATGTAAACGCTCACTTCCTCCAAGGTTGCCTAGTAATTATTCAGAGCAGGACTGCATGTAAAAAGCGTATTTTTAATATAGGAGCTTTCATTATATTTTTTAGAATTATTTTTGAAAAGAGCCGCTTCAATTCAAGCAAAGCATTTCGTCTCATTCTATGAATATTCAATCGTTGTTTCGCAATTCTTGAACTTTTGTTAACTGGGTTCATTAGAACCCAAACTCATTCAATATGAATGAAATTCTATTCAATCAAAGAATTCATAAAGTGATAATTTTACGAGCACTTTAACATTGTATCAATAATATTTCAATATTAGGATATATGTTTATGTATATATATATATATATATATATATATATATATATATATATATATATATATATATATATATATATATATATATATACATTTGAACTAGAAAAACGACTTTATTGAATATTTGTGATTTCCCTTACCATCTAATATTTGCAAACCTGACTACTGATATTGGACTGAATAGCACGTGATTATTACTAAAGACGACGACAACTGCAAGAAGTTTAATAAAACATAGGTTGTTTTGCTTCTTTTGATTCTTCAAAACTCATTATGTGGGTAAGGGTGTCTGTGGTTTCTCTTACATCCAATATTAGCAGTCCTGACTAATATCGGCTTGAATAGCATGCATTTAGTATCTGAAGACAGCCGGAAAATTTTTTAAGTTGTATGTTTTTTCAATTAAAAAAATCATAAACGTCGAATTCATTTCAATACATCGAAACATCTGAGAAAGTCATGAGTTTCATGACGGAACATAAACTATTCAATAAAGACGTTTTTTAATAGCCTGTTATTGCTAAAAATAGACAAATAAATAAAAATGAACCACAGGCAAAAATAATTCACTCATATATATATATATATATATGTATATATATATTTCATATATATATATATATTAATATATTTCATATATATATATATATATATGTATATATATATATATATATATATATATATATATATTTTATATATATATATATATTTTATATATATATATATATATATATATATATATAATATATATATTATTCATTCGAATTGTTGTTGCCTGTGAACTTTTTCTAATTTCTTGATAATTATTAGCAATAACAGGCTTGTTGAATCTCAAAAATTTTGATAAAGCCACGAATGTCGTGGCGAAACGCCAACTTTATAATAAAATCTAGTTTTTTGAGATTCAACAAGCCTGTTATTGCTAATAATTATCAAGAAATTATATATGTATATATATATATATATATATATATATATATATATATATATATATATATATATATATATACTAGCTGACCCAGCAAACGTTGTTCTGCCATATAAATTATGTTTATCTATCTATCTTTCAATCTATTCATCTATCTGTCGATGTATCTCTATCTATCGTTCTATCTTTATATCTATCTATATATCTATCTATCTATCTATATATCTATCTATCAATCTATCTGACCCGGCGAACGTTGTTCCGCCATATAAATTACTTTTATCTATCTTTCTATCTATTCATCTATCTGCCGATGTATCTCTATCTACCTAACTATATATTTAACTATCTAGATAGTTATCTATCTCTCCATATAACTATCTATATATCAATCTATTTGACCTGGTAAACGTTGTTTAAATTATTAAAATGGCTATTACAAAATATGGGTTGTTAGAAGGGTGAAAATTTAGAGTTTTATGTATTTTTTAATGCAACATCTTAAAAATGTTTGAGGTGGACCACACTTAGGGCTATGAAAAAATATTAAGACCTATTCTCAGACCAACTATTGTTATTTTCGGAGAAATTTAACAATAAAAAATAGGGGTTGATCGTAGAGGGGTGAAAATTTAGGGTTGTATGTATTTTTGAATGTTGTATCATGAAAAAAATAGAACAGAATTTTTTTTTAAATTAAAAAAATTGAATGAAGGGGTGGACTACCCTTAACATTTAGGGGGATGAAAAATAAATGTTAGCCGATTTTCAGACCTACCTGATATGCACAAAATATTTCGTGAGTTTCGGTCTAGCCATTTCGGAGGAGTTTAACTTCTAACACCGTGACACGAGAATTTTATATATTAGATATATATATATATATATATATATATATATATATATATATATATATATATATATATATATATATATATATATATATATATATATATATATATAGAT
This sequence comes from Cynegetis impunctata, assembly GCA_030704885.1. Lineage (NCBI taxonomy): Eukaryota > Metazoa > Arthropoda > Insecta > Coleoptera > Coccinellidae > Cynegetis > Cynegetis impunctata. The sequence continues at coordinate 133,725 of JARQZK010000033.1, forward strand.
ATAATGATTTGAGATTGTAAAGAATTGTGTTATGTGTGAATATTTTTAGGATATTGATCCGTGTTGTATTCTGAACTCTTCGTTGCATGATTTTGATTAAATCTTTCAAGTTTGTCACGCCATTCCTTTTGGTCTTGAGTTGCCGTATCCAGTTGGGATCACTTATTCAGTTGGCATCCTATGTTATCCTTTATATTAAATATATAGGCTGTTTCACTTGAGTTGAAAAGGTATGGCTTTTTGAAGTTGCCAAAATATAACACGTTGTATGAAACACCTATTATAAACTTTTTTTGTCGATATACCATAAATCAGTGTAACCTAGCTCTCTGCAGATGCCAAAATTCAACCTGATAACAAATTTACGAAAGAAAATACTGGTATCTCTGCGGAATTTTGCATGATTCATTTTATTTTTGAAAATCTCAAAATCTTTTACTCCTAGTTATATTCAATTAAATAACCCTAGAATCTCACGTAGAATCCTTTAATAAAATACTATATGAGCTGTTTCATTTGAAATTAAAAATTTATAATTTAAATCAACAATATCCTGTTTTACCGGAAGTACAAAAGATTTTCAATATTTGAACCGTGCTTGCTCCATTGTCAGATCTTTCTTGGATACTGATGGATTCAGAACTTCTCTCTCCCTCTCCAAGAATATATATATATATATATATATATATATATATATATATATATATATATATATATATATATATATATATATATGAATAAAGTATAAACTTTAAAATAAAAACACTTGGCTTATGTTTCACAATATAAAATATTTAGATACTGTATTTAGCAGTAATGAAAAGTCGACATGTTTCGAGTTATGAACTCATTATCAAGACTGACTACAGGAGAGTATTGCATCGTAATTTATAAAACAGACAAAAGCAAAGGTGATAACTGAAAATCAATTTGTTCGTTCACAAGGGGTAATTGTATATATATATATATATGTATATATATATATATATATATATATATATATATATATATTTATATATATATATATATATATATATATCAAGGGCAGAGCCAAGGGGGACATGAGAACATGTTGAATATCCGTAAAATAATGAAATGATTCCCGCAAAATGAAATAAAAATAATATGCAGGTAATTACCTGCAACACCAAATCGAATTTTATGTAGGTAATTAAAACCAAAATTAGGTCATTTTAAACCAATAAACTAGTAGGAGAAAAGATCTTCGATTGTTAACTAAGCTGAAGATGCTTAAATAAGAGATAATGTGTGAGAGTTCGCTAGGTATTACAAAATGCTAAGTCGTAGAAAAATATAGTTAGATGACTACAAATTAAAACAAACTTATAACTTTATTTCTTACAGAAGCCATTTACAATAAAACGAAATTGAATATAACAATTTCTATTTCCTCGCAATCATCCACCAATTTTCTTTTAATTATTTTAAGATTTGAAAACGAATAATTTGCTCGAAATTTTTATGAAATGCTTTATTTGTTGGGTTTCTTTGTTAATCGATTGAAATCGATGTCTTGCGAATTGGCTCACAATTTTTACACTCATAAAATTTTAATCATTCTGACGTTTTTCTCTACCTAGTTGCTTATTTTCGGGTTCCATCAGCTTAAAAAAATTCTAAACATCATTTCCAATGTGAAGTTTTTGCTGATTACGATCCCAGTGTCAGAAAAAGTAACTAAAATTAACGATTCTTCAAAAGTTGATATCTCCAAAACACAGAAAACATATTTTAGAACGCAAACGAGTTACAAATGAGTAAGAGCAATTTTTCGCCATTTTTTGAGAATTTCACGTCTGAGATTAGAATCCTCGGAAAATTTTATATCGAATATGGGTTTGTGAAACTTCTAAATACGTTTTTACGCATTCTTGTATACATGAAAATATGCGAAAATAATAAAGTGGAAAATTGAAAAAGGCTGTCTACATTGTCATTTGGTTACATTGCATTAACAACTCAATTATCTATAAGTTAATCCGTTGAATGGCTGAGACCAAAACCTTCGATTTGCGACCTCATAGAACCCCATTACAGTGATTTGATATGCCTTTCTGAGATTGATTTAGATGGTTCAATTATTGAGGCAACGTTAACAAGAGACAATATAGTCTGTTTTCGCCTCATTATTTTCGCTTATTTTTAGGTACAAGAACTCGTCAAAACGTTTGTGGAAGTTCCACAAAACCATATTCGAGAATGAAAATCTGTGCTTAGATTCACAGAAGATTCAAAGGAAAAGTGTAAAAATGTAAAAAACCGACAGATGCCAAAAAAATTCCTTTAAGTGAGCCAAATCGAAAGACATCGACTGTACTCTTGACGAGGAACAACCTAGTATTATTCTTGAAATTTGTATTAAATGATCATTTTTCATGCTTCAAAAACTTAATCTAGAATGCGATTTTAAATGGATTTTAAATTTAAAAACATATTTGAAATCTTCATTTTGACTCCACTTGCATACCCAATTCAACTTTCAAATGAAGCATATCATCTTACACTCACTGTCATAGTCAATCGTATTGCCATTACGCAAATGTGGCCAAATTATCGTTTACAATTGAAATATTTATAGTGATTATTACTAGTCAAAACTGTCAAACATTACAAACAAGAACAAATACTATATAAAAAACTCCATCGAACTTAAAACAGAACTGGATCAAATAGATGTTCCCAACAACCACAAACTGTACTCCCTGGACGTGATTTCACTATATACAAACATTCCAAACCAAATGATACCAACCATTATAGAACAAAAGTGGACACAACTACAAGACCACACATCAATTCCACAAAGTGAATTTGTTGAAGCTCTGCAATTTACTCTCCACACAAATTATTTTCAGTATAAAAATCAATTCTACCAACAAACAGATGGTGTCGCGATGGGCAGTCCCATTTCAAGTATAACAGCAAGATAATCATGGAATATATAGAAGAACTAATATTACAGGACAGTAAATTCAAAATAACTTTATACAAAAGATTTGTAGACGACTGTTTGCTTATTGCCAACCCCAATGAGGTAGATGAAATCTTGAGGAGCTTCAACAATATTCATCCTAAATTACAATTCACTCTCGAAGCAGAGAACAATTTTTCTATTAATTTCCTAGACATGACAATAATTCGTAATAATAACAAATTAACCACGAAATGGTACACTAAAACCACAGCCACCAACCGGTTAATTGACTTCCACTCAACACACCACATCTCACATAAAAAGGCCATTGTTAGCAACGTAATATACAGAGCTGTCCAACTAACATCTCCCAGATTCCGACCTGAAACACTCAAAAAAGCGAAATCACTTCTGATACGCAACAACTACCCTTCCCATATAATAGACAAAAACATCAAAATCCAAGTACATAAAACCTACAACAAGGAACCAAGATCTAACACACCAGAGTCTACAGATAAAAAAATATACGTACCCATTCCATACGTCACATACCTAACCCCGAAAATAACCAACACTTTGAAACCGTGTAGTATACAGATAGACAACTCTACACCAACTTAAAGAGCAAAACTCCAACAGAAAAGAAATCCCACGTAGTATACAGCGTTCCCTGCAAAGATTGCAATAAAGTATATATCGGACAAACCTCACAACGTCTACAAGATAGACTAAAAGCCCACAGATATGCCAAAACAGCGAACACTGCACTGAACAAACACAAACAATCAGAAAGACATGATTTCGATTACGATGAAACACACATACTAACTATAGAAAA
>JARQZK010000033.1:140000-165000 GCA_030704885.1 Cynegetis impunctata
AAAAATCAACTACGATAATAATCTTCTAGAGCTACTTTTTTAATTGATAACCCAGAAAAATAAAACTTATGTCATTCTGATTATCTATAGATACCCTCACATTCTCACGAATCATCATCATCATAAAATTTTAATATTAAGACGCTCTTATATATTAGAGGAAATAAATCTGTTCAAAATTTAATTTTTTCACTTTTATCAATTTCAATATTTTTTTTATTGCTATTGAGGTAATACTTCAAAATATATGTTGAAGTGAAGTTGAAAGTGATCTTGAAATTACTCTCTCTTTCATGTACTCATACTTTATGGACGTATAGAGTATCTGGCCTAATTTTTTATAATTTTGTGTATTGTGAAAGGATGAAAATACGTTGAGTCACACCAAGTGATTCATTCCAATAAGTTTTTTCCATTCGTTCATTTTGTAATAGAACTAGTTTCATCAATACACTGAAAATTGTACAAATTTCATAGAATTTAGTGGATACGTTCGTAGGATTACACCCTTACTACATTTTATCACTATGAATGAAAGAGTGATGATTTCAGTCTAGTGAATTGCCTACATCAATTGATATTAATAAAAAAGTTATTTCTATGTAATATATGATTTATTAAACAATTGAACTTTTGAATGGAAAGTATTTTGTGTATACTATTCCAAATGAAACTAGTGGTATTAATAAACAAGGAAATTAAACAATCCTCATATCTTTTTTAATAATCAGTGTTCATACCTACCTTCGGTGAAATTTTATTAGAATTTCAGATAAATAGATCTGCTCAGACTGAAATCAAGGAAATCTGATAAGCAATACTTCAGATTATTTATTGAATCCAATAAATGCGTTTCATAGAAAGAGTTTAATCATACACTGAAGGTTCTGAAAACGAAATCGAAATAACAGAAAACTATAATTTTTATCACATAAAAACAACGGATATTAACAACTTCAATATTAAATAAATTTTTTGTTTAGTTTATGTTTTCAATATTGAAGCCACTTTGAAAGTGTAAAGATCATATTGAAATGAAGATAATTATTGAAAATATATTTTTTTGAGAAGTGATTATTCCAATGTTGAGATGTTCAAAATATAACTTCATTCATAATGAATATTCTCAATGTGTCTAATTGTGTAAAATATCAGAAAACAATATCAATCGCCTGAAATTCATTTTGAATTATTCTGGTAGACTTTCAAACTGGTTACGCAATCCTAGAAATATCCAAGAATAAAAGTTTTGCGTTAACATTTTAATTTTGAAAGTAATTTTATTCTCGGTTGCATCGATGTAAGGAGAATTTGAGTATAGGTACTCACTTGAGAATATGAACCGATATATATTTGTCTTTATGGTTGGATTTTATGTGTTCCTAATCCATTCATCCGTTCACGATGAGCTTTGGAAGATGTGCGTCAAAGGTTGTCTACGAAAAATATTTGAAAAACAGGTGGCTGCAAAATGGCGATGGGTTCTACTTAAAAACAGCGGATGAATATTATATTATGTTCCAATCGTACTGCAAATTAGTATGAAAGGGATTTTTCTATTGCTCGAATAGTTTTTTCCTTAGAAAATAAGAGGCCCAGACCAAGAATTAGTTGATAATATAATGGATTTGATTTTATCGATTCATTATATCTGCTCTGATTAGCTGAAAATTATTATTTATATTCATAGTGATCGAACAGATTTTTATATTATAATTATTTTGTGGCTTTGAGAATCAGCTGATTATATGGAGCAATGGAAAGATTATCTAGGCAAAATTCATTCTTCAAATATGATATCTTTCCCAGGGAGCCAGCTCCATGACCCTAAATATAAATAATCATAGCAATCTTATCATTATTACTAATTTTTTAGAGCATTTTAGAATAAGCACCTCGAACGAAAATAATCTGATTACATAAATATTTCTTCATGAACCGAAATTTAGATATTCATAGCGATTTAAAAGATTTTTATAATTTAGTTTGTTTGAATAAAAAGTTTTGCCTGGATAGGAATGGAAGAACTCTTCCATTCCTCTATGTAATCAAGTGGTGTTTGTTCGTGGCCTCCTGCATTCAAAGCCACACAAAAATATAACCAATTCAGAGCAGATAGAATGAAACGTCAAATTTTGTATTAATTATATTATCAGCTCATTTTTGGATTCGGTATTTTATCTTCTACATTAAAAAAAACTCTATTAGAGAGGTAGGGAAATGCAATTCAATGTCGAATAAGAGCATATTCACAATATTCGTCTGCTATTTTCAAGCTTCAATTATAAACTTTCACAAAAAACCATTGATATACAACACCAAAAATTTTTATATACTAATTTCGAAAAGCATCGGTCCATAAATCACAACGCCATTCTACTTTTCAATTTTTTTCTGTCGAAAACTTTCGCGGTTGAAAACGTACATTCATTTTCATATCACACAGATTTTTCAGTGTTTTTCAGTTGATATTATTCTGTACATATCCCATTCAGATTCGTCTTCTAATGTCGATACTTCGATTCAAGCAAGTGAGAATGAAATTATTTGAGCGTGCTGAAAAGTGCTGCTTGGATCTGGCTGGCTGGGAGCAAACATCACCCCGGTCTTCTCAAAGGTCTGGAGATGATTTCAATAAACCGCGATTTATGCTGGATTTAAACCACTGCACGTTGTATGAGGGATGTTTCCAAAGTTCTGGGAATTCAGCTAAAATGTTTAATATTTTGTTAAATTTCGTCAATATTACAATGTCGTTTTTCAACATAATCTCTAGTTAACTGAATACATTTCCACAAGGATAAACAAATTTTTTCAAACCGACTTCGAACAACATTTTCGGTGACTTCTCAATCCACCTTTTTATGGCACGTTTTACGTCAGGTAAACTTTCAAATAGAACACCCCGTCTGGGTTTTTTCTACTCTGGGAACAGATAATAATCATTTGGTGTAAGATCCGGTGAATAAGGTGGGTGTGGAAGCAACTCATATCATAAATCGTTCAAAATATCTTTCGTTTTTCTTGCAGTGTGAAATCTTGCATTATCCTGTTGCAATAACCGACGCTGATTCAAATTACCACACTATTTTTTGACAAGTGCCTACCGCAGGGGTCCGGATAATAAATTCAAATAATAATCTGCTTTAATTGTGATACCTTTTAGAAAATAATCCATAAAAACAATATCTTCAAAATTCCAGAGTACAGTAAGCATAACCATTCCAACAGACGGAACTGCACGTGCCTTAAATGGAGGCCATTCTTCAGGTTTACGCCATTATTTAAATACACTTTAGGTCTCAGGATTGAAATAATTAATCCACGTTTCGTCAGTGGTTATTATTCATTGTCAAAATTAATCACCGTAACAGACTAACAGCTCTTGAGGTTGACGACAAGTACCAGGACTATTGAGTTTTTGTTCTGGTACCAACAGCTTTAGAACCCTTGCTAACGCCCAAACAATCATGCAAGATGTCATGAACTTATCCTGTACCTATTCCTAGGCGTATACTAAATTGACGCAAAGTCATTTGCCTCTCCTCTTTCAGTAGATCGTTTCTTTCATTTAGGGATATGCTTGAGTGACAATTGTGTGGGATTATCTTCTAGTGATGTTCTACCGGTTTTGAAACGATTCACCGATAAATAGTATGTTTAGATTCTACAAACTCAATAAACACTCCTTGCAGACGCTGAGTAATTTCCGATGTTTTCACAGCTTCATTCTACAAAAAAATTATTGTTCTTTTAGATTTTGCTCCGTCTTTCATGGTTACAGAAACAGAGCTATAAAAACGCGTCTATATCAGTGGAACACCTGAATCAGACTGAGCCATGTTACATAAACATGTCAAAACTAGTCTGTCACCAATAACATTGCTTAAAAGTTCTTCGAAATTGAATTCGAGCATAATTAACAGAAATTTGGAAATATCCCTCGTAGCAAACTGGAAACGCATATGACGGTAGAGCGTTTTATAGATTTGCGATTCGGTTCTGAAACACTTTCTGATCAATTGATGTTTTAGTAGGTGTGATCTGTATGGCAAAATAAGTATGTATTATGTGCATAATGTAATAGTCAAACCTCGAAGCTCCGGTGCTCTTAGGTTTGACTAGTTAATCCTCAGGCCTTAGTCGAAGCCCAAATAAATGACGTTTTCGGCCTTTGAATAAAGAATTTTCGTCAAACCTAGGAGAGACTAATTTTGCTCAGGCAAACGTCGAAACTTTATTTCATGAAATCGGAATTTGACCAGTCAAACTTCAATTAGGTATTACAATGATGGACTAGGTATAATGAAACGAGATTTTTTATTTTAATGTTTATTATTTTGATATTGTCGTAATTAAAATAAAAAAATTTGTCTTTATTCTCTCATGGTGAGGCATTATGATATTTAGAATTGCACAATACCTTAGATCTTTCACATTTACATAATTATGAAAAGCGTTTTTAATTGCAGTGGCATTTTATAAAGCCCTGCATCCCAAATTTAAAATTTTTTCACTGAAATCTCTTAAAGACTCCGGGCACATCTTCAAATTAAGAAAATTCTATTTTCATTCTTTTCATTGATTCCTCGAAAAAAGTGTTCCGTGTTTCGTCCATACTCTGTATAAACCATCAACTGCTTCAACTTGTACGATAACCAAAACATTTCGAGCATCTTCAATCACACCCGAACGCTCAATGTACAAACATGGAATGACTAAATAATCAATTTATCAGAATACAGCAAGAAACTTGTATAAACCTGTCTGAAGATGTTACAAGTACAGTTCAGATCGACGTTTGACCAAGTCTGTCAGTTGCTTCTAGGATCTAATAGGCAAAGCCGAAAACAGCTAATTTTACTTTCGACGTTTGGCTGAAAAGTTAGGAACTTCTAGCTTTGACTAAAAATACTTCAGTCAAATGCCTAAAATGGAAATTATTTCGGGGATTCCCCAAAGGCTGTATATCGACCTACAATACATACACTTTGGAAAAGTCAATTTGGTACCTGACGGAATAATGGGGGCAATGGCTGCAGAACACTTGCCGTTGTGATATCGGCAAAAGAAATATAAGTCGCTAACTTCTCCCGATGTTCGAGAGAATGAAGGTGAAGTTAGTATTAAAATCACTTCTTTTCAAAGAGTATTTTTTATTTGTGAGCAATATAGGGAAAGCGAAAGCTTATAACGCGTCTCAAGCGTAACTGTAAGTCAAAGCTTGAGGAAAAACCCTCTGAACGTAAAACTTTCAATAGGTTCTGCCAGTTATGATTTGCACAGGAAATTGGTGCGTATTATCTTCGTATCTTGTGTGACGAGTGAATTGAGGTCCTGGTGAATAATAGAGACAATGGCTGCTGAATACTTGCCGCGATAACATCTGTCAATGAGGAATAAGTCGTCAACCTTCCTCCGATGTTCAAGTAAATGAAGCAAATGATAATGACGTCTAAATATAAATATACTCAAATTGACATAGGCTAGATTGATATTGAAATATATAGTGAGAAAATTGAAATCGTGACAGAGATGAAATACCTAGGATTCATGACAGTGGCGTAGCCAGGATTTTTTCTCAGGGGGCCAGCGACTGTTTATATATATATATATATATATATATATATATTTATAAATATATATATATATATATATATATATATATATATATATATATATATGTATATATATATATATATATATATATATATATATATATATATATAGATATATATATATATATATATATATATATATATATATATATATATATATATATAATATATATATATATATATATATATAGATATATATGTATAATATATATATATATATATATATATATATATATATATATATATATATATATGTAATATATATATATAATAATGAATAATTATATATATATATATATATATATATATATATATATATATATAATATATATATATATATATATTTATATATATATATATATATATATATATATTATATATATATATAATATTATATATATATATATATATATATATATATATATATATATATATAAATATATAATGTTCAGAGAGATTTCCGCGGTCGCAAGTATTTGATAAACTTGGTTCACGGAATGAACCGCGTAAAAGATTTGAAAAATCTCGACGTTTCGGCTCCTTTTGCGAAGCCATCCTCAGGAGAATTAGAAGGAGAATAATTCATAATCGTGGCCTCAATCTGCCTACTTCACGATTCGAATTATGAGGAATCGGAAACAATACGATTGCGTGGTCTCAACCTGCCTACTCCACTAACCGTACTGCTTCCTGTCAACTCCGAAGTCTCAACCTGCCTACTCTTCAGAGTCAACTGACGGGCCGATCGTCGCGTGGCCGTATTTATAGGGGAGGGGGCGGGTACTCATACTCATCAGTGCGGGATGCACTCTGATTGGGTGTGACATGGCGACCACTGAGAAGTGGTTTCCATGCTGATGGGAGTCTGTGACTGTCATCTCTGGTGTTCAAATAATTTGGACGTTTTTCTATTTCTACAGCTTCACGGAAAATTCGGGATTTGAAAGATCGGACGGGAGCAATAGTTCTTGTATTGGGGAAATCGATAATGTGACCTGTTTGGGTGTGATGTTGGGAAAGGGCGTTGGTGATATCTGAGTGTCTTACTGAAAGTGAATGTTCTTTGGCACGGACCTGAATTCGTCGGTTCGTTTGTCCTATATAAGAACGAGGACAATTAGAACAGGGAATCTCATAAACACCGTGATTTTCGTTAGGAATTTTATCGTTGACGGATCTGACCAGATGGTTGTTGAGTGGTGAATATTGTTTTGATGTTTGTGTTTTTGAGAGATCTTGCGATCTTATCTGTTACTCCTTTGATGTAAGGAAGAAATAATTTAGGTGTAGATTCTTGTTCAAAGGGATTGGAAGCAGGTAGAGGTGGGGTGATGTTTGCGTGTTTGCGTATGTTCTTGTTGATTTGATTTGTGTTGTAACTGTTCTGTATTAATATATGTTTTAGAGTATTGAGTTCTGATTCACGGTGTTCGTCGTCAGATAGTCGAATGGAGCGGTAGATTAGGGTATTAACTACAGAGTTAAGTTGAGAAGGATGGTGGTGAGACTGGGCGTTCAGATAACGGTTTGTATGGGTGGGTTTACGACAAACTGAATAGGAGAAGCCTTGGGATGGAAGTTTTTTGACCGTGACATTGAGGAATGGCAGAGACCCATCGTTTTCCACTTCCATTGTGAATTGGATACTTGGATGTATGCCATTCAAATGATTCAAGAAGTGGAGCAACGAGTCTCCGCCATGGGGCCAGATCGCAAAGACATCGTCTACATAACGTAGCCAGCATGATGGTTTAAGGTCGAATGACGAGAAAGCTTGGGTTTCGAAATGTTCCATGAAAATGTTGGCTATGACGGGGGAGAGAGGGGATCTCATTGGGGCTCCCTTAATTTGTCTGAAGAAGTTGCCTTGAAAGATGAAGTAAGTGTTGGCCATGCAGTGTTTGATCAGGGATAGGTTGTCTTGGGATATTTGATGTTTCTTGTCTAGGATGGAAAGTGTTTCTTCAATGGGGATATTTGTAAATAAGGAGACAATATCAAAACTAACAAGGATATCAGTTGGGGTACTATCAATACTTTTGAGGAGTTCTATGAAGTGAAAATAGTTTTTGACTTATGACTGAGTTTGTTCGGCAAGGGGTTGAAGGGTTTTGGCGAGATTTCGCAAGAGGATGTGTTGGACAATTGTAAGAGCTGACAATGGGTCGAAGTGGAATATTAGGCTTGTGAACTTTGGGTAGACCATAAATTCGAGGGGTTCTTGAAGATTTTTCTCTTGGGATTAGAGACTTTTTTATTTCTGTTGGGAGATTTGATTGGTTGATACGAGTTTTTGTGGTTTTCTCCAGGTATGTTGTCGGGTCATGAGGAATACGCTTATAGTCGGGGATGTCTAGAAGATTGGACATTTTATCGAGGTAAGAAGAAGTATTAAGAATGACAGTGGCATTGCCTTTATCGGCTGGAAGGACGACTAGATTTTGGTTATTGTAAAGTTCTTTGAGAGATTGCCTCTCAGAAAAAGTGAGGTTGGGACGGGGTGGCCGACTTGTACGAAGAATTTTGGCGATGTCATGCCTGGAAATTTCCGCTTGATCTGTTGGAAGATGGGAAATTGCTTCTTCTGTTTGGGAGATAATAGTTTCTATGGGGATGGATTTTGGTGTAATGGAATAGTTGAAACCTTTCGAGAGTGCTTTTGTCGCGATCTCGGAAATTGGGGTGTCAGAATAATTGTGAACAATGGACGAGGTATAAGATGAAGATGATTTTTGTGGTTTTTAGGAACTGATGAGTTTGGCTAGTTTATTTTTCTGGGTAAGGGTCTTTTGGTCGGAAAGATGTTGTGACTTGGAGTTGGATAGGCGATCAAAAGTATCCCATAGGATTGGATGGACGTGAAAAGAGTGAAGGTGATGGAAAGTTTCGAGAAGTAGTTCGTTAGTGTGATTTAGGTTGCGCCTGGTAGTGTGAATGGAATCTCTAAGGAGGGCAGAACTTGTTCTATTGAGAATTCGTGTTATGGAGGGGGATTTTGTATGATGCTTGAGCTGTAGAAATTTGGGAATGACACGATGGTCACGACATGATTTCAGAAAAGTGAGGTCACAGAGGAGACGATGTTTTCGGGATAAAAGAGAAGAATAGGATTTTGTGATTGAAAGAAATTACTCTTCGTAGAGGCGTATAAAATGTTCAGAGAGATTTCCGCGGTCGGAAGTATTTGAAAAACTTGGTTCACGGAATGAACCTCGTAAAATATTTGAAAAATCTCGACGTTTCGGCTCCTTTTGCGAAGCCATCTTCAGGATAATTAGAAGGGGAATAATTCAGAATCGTGGCCTCAATCCCAAGAGAAAATCCCAAGAGAAAAATCTTCAAGAACCCCTCGAATTTATGGTCTACCCAAAGTTCACAAGCCTAATATTCCACTTCGACCCATTGTCAGCGCTTACAATTGTCCAACACATTCTCTTGCGAAATATTCGACTATCTGACGACAAACACCGTGAATCAGAACTGAATACTCTAAAATATATATTATTACAGAACGGTTACAACACATATCAAATCAACAAGAACATACGCAAACACACAAACATCACCCCACCTCTACCTCCTTCCAATCCCACTGAACAAGAATCTACACCTAAATTATTTCTTCCTTACATCAAAGGAGTAACAGATAAGATCGCAAGATCTCTCAAAAACACAAACATCAAAACAATATTCACCACTCAACAACCATCTGGTCAGATCCGTCAACGATAAAATTCCTAACGAAAATCAAGGTGTTTATGAGATTCCCTGTTCTAATTGTCCTCGTTCTTATATAGGACAAACGAACCGACGAATTCAGGTCCGTGCCAAAGAACATTCACTTTCAGTAAGACACTCAGATATCATCAACGCCCTTTCCCAACATCACACCCAAACAGGCCACATTATCGATTGCCCCAATACAAGAACTATTGCTCCCGTCCGATCTTTCAAATCCCGAATTTTCCGTGAAGCTGTAGAAATAGAAAAACGTCCAAATTGTTTGAACACCAGAGATGACAGTCACAGACTCCCATCAGCATGGAAACCACTTCTCAGTGGTCGCCATGTCACACCCAATCAGAGTGCATCCCGCACTGATGAGTATGAGTACCCGCCTCCCTCCCCTATAAATACGGCCACGCGACGATCGGCCCGTCAGTTGACTCTGAAGAGTAGGCAGGTTGAGACTTCATAGTTGACAGGAAGCAGTACGGTTAGTGGAGTACGCAGGTTGAGACCACGCAATCGTATTGTTTCCGATTCCTCATAATTCGAATCGTGGAGTAGGCAGATTGAGGCCACGATTATGAATTATTCCCCTTCTAATTCTCCTGAAGATGGCTTCGCAAAAGGAGCCGAAACGTCGATTTTTCGAATCTTTTACGCGGTTCATTCCGTGAACCAAGTTATTCAAATATATATATATATATATATATATATATATATATATATATATATATATATATATATATATATATATATATATATATATATATATATATATATATATATATTTCGTACGAATGTAACGTATTTGTATATTAGGATAACCTTTTCAATAATATAGATTGATTTAACCTGAGTGGTCGAAAAGGCTCGTCTATTAGCTTCACTGCTCCCTTCTGAATTGAGTCAAGTAGATGCAAGGAGTACTTAAGTGCAAAACTTGAAGCATGTGAGCATTATTCAAATGCTTGAAGAATCTGTACCTTGTTGAGCTCTACAAGGTGCTTAGTATAATATTTTCTTAATTTTCATGTTCACATTGAAATATTTAATATTGTTGTTGTATTCTACATTAAAGTATTAAGGTTATTATAGCCTAATCTCTCAATATTATAATTAGTATTATAAATTTCTTAATGTGATATACGAGTATTATTTCTTCATATCCGAAAAACATATTTCCAACATTTCTTTCTCGGTTTAAGTAAAAGTATTCAAACAAATTAGTTATCTATTTTACTTCAAGAACTTGGAGTTAATCGATTTATTTGAATTTCCTTTTACCGCTTCAAATTTCCTAAGTTTAAATCCAATCTTATTTTACGGTGATAAATTAAAGACGAATAAAATTCACGTTTGAATAGATTGAAAGCTGTAAAGATTCAACAGAGAATTAAAACTTCTGAATTATTCAGTGTGATATGGCTATTGCCATTATCGAGGTTCAACTCCACAATGTATAGCCTGGAAGGTAGACATTGATGAATTGAGTATTATCTGAGATAAATTAAATGATTCAGGAAATCCACGTTATCAAGCATACGTATTGATACGGATTTTTGCAATAAGTTTGACTATTGAATATATTACGTTTTTGAATTCTATATACACTCAACCAATTTCAGTTTTGTTAGAGCGTAGGTACACGATAAAAAATATATGGAAAAATATAAATTTTCGAAAAACCACCAACTAGCTTTTCGTTTTTTTATTATATGGGGTTAAAACTTTTCTACGATTAATTTTTACGAGTGTATCGTAGATTTGATTATACCTGAAACAACTCACATATATTAGACTCGATTTTGAGTTAACTGACCTTCGAAATTACTCTGTTTTGAAAACAATATACCGGTATCACTATAAAGGCCACAGTCCAAGTACAATAGTGTATAAAATATCAAAACGTAATGAAATTAAATTATAAAATAGAAACAAGATATAAAAAAGTATGAAAAGTAGAGCTTCGTTACTAAGGTCATATTAACCGTTCGTTTCCAAATACAAATTCTAAACAACCTAAGGCAATTTGAAGGAATTGTGAAGCAGACCAAAACATTGCAACTTTTGAAATAATATGAAATCTCTACATTAAAATGGCGGCAATGTAAGAAACTTAAAATCTTCAGAGGAAACTTCTTTTACCCAAACACAACCCACGTATATCAAATTTCAACCATAGAAAACAACAGATATCTTCATACAAATAATAATAAAAGTGCTCCCCCAACATCAGCTTCCTTTACGTACCCACAGATTTACAACAATGTAAATTAAAAACTCTTCAAACACGTTTTTGAGCTTCACAGACCCTGCAAAAATTCTAGAAGCCTGAGTTTTATATGTTTGAATTGTTCACAATTAATTTGCACATCTTTTACTGCCCGTGCGACCTCCACTTCCCCAAAGAATGCCAAATAATCAAGTATGTCGAAATCATTTTTATCAATAAAATGTTGAAATGAAGGTCAAATAAAATTTTCTATAAAATAATGGAACTACTGAAAATAAGCATATTATGTAAAATAGAAACAAGACATAAATGAAGTCATGTAAGCTGATCATCTAGTTCCATTGAAACAAATGGTATGATTCGTTGAAGGAAAACTGTATATGATTATGAGCCGAGTAATCAAGTATGTCGAATAAAATTTAAAGCTCATTATCTTTTTCTCCTGGTATGAAGTGAATTTCCCTTTTTTTCTCGTACAAGCTTTTCTACAATCAGGTATATTTCAATAAAATATATGAATCAGTAATGCTACCATTGGTGATATCACGTTCTTATACTGTGATCTTCAATTAACAAATTTTCATGATTTTTCCTCTTTCAGCATACAATGAAATAGTTGATGGAATATGTTGTACCTGCAATTTTGAAAAATAAATGCAGTGTCATCAATTACGTCCTAAGTCAACTCTTGTAATACAAACCATAGTTATGGTAGTATCAAATAACTATAAACCTAAAAAAAGAGTCAGCTTTAAGTTTTCGTGCCCTATTTATATAATACAAATAATTAACTATTTAACAGTTTGAAATAGTTTTGTATATTATGAAGATAAATAAGTATTAATAGTGCTTGAATTAATTTCTTCTAAATGTGAAAATAATTACCAAAAAATGAAGAAACACTGTTTTATTATTTACACACCGATTTTAATATGTAATATACGTTTCTTCTTCAGTAGAGCTTTCTTCGTAAAGAGATAATAAATTTATAAATTTCTTAACGAAGTGTATTTTTGTGAACGAAAAGATATTTTAACATACTAAATGAATATGAGGCAATTAAAAATTGATAAACGTTAATCCCAGAGTTCCAGATAGGCCTTCAGATTGAGTATGATACTAATAGATGTGAAATATAGATGTCTTGTTGAACATTGAGTTAATCTCTAAAATGTTTGTTTGTTATTCTCTACTGTTCAACAAAAACTAATCAATAAATTTGGATTTCAGCTATGGGCCTCCTCCGCCAGCATATAGCCCACCGAAACCTGTTTATGGCCCCCCTCAACACGTGTATGGCCCCCCTCAACCTGAGTATGGTCCACCTCAACCTGTGTATGGTCCACCTCATCCTAATTATGGCCCACCACAACCGGTGTATGCACCACCGTCAAATTTCCATGGAGTGCCTTATTCACTTATTGAGAGCATTATCGACAAATTCAAGTTCAAACTAAGTTTATTTACAATCGGAAAAATTATTCTAAAGCTGGTTATTTTCAAAAAAATTATTAGTTTTATAGCCATACTATTTCTTCTTTTATTCATACCATCATTAAAGAATACGAATATGATGCAGATGCCGCAAATGGACGACGACCAGCTGATGAGGAGTTTTGTACAAAGTTACGATAAATTTGAACATAAAATGGATAGTAAACCATAATATATATATATATATATATATATATATATATATATATATATATATATATATAAAATATATATAAATATATATATATAAATATAAAAATATATATATATATATATATAAATATATATATATATATATATATATATATAAATATATATATATAATTATATTTTCAGATCATTGACGGAATGTACACGTTTAAAAAAAATAGTTTTTGGATTTTCATGAACACTTGTATCTTCACAGGCTCTAACAATAGTTACCAATAAATGAATATTATGAAAGGATGGATTTCTTGGAAAAACTGTAACTATTGCCAAAAATGCAACATAATTATTTTCATCTTCAAGTTATAGTAGGAATATACGAATGAATCAAAAAATGGCTTCATGTAGGGTATTGCACAAAAAGAAATGAAAATGATGTTAATTTTTCCATTTTTCTTAATGAGATTGCAATGTTCGGTTGATTAAATTATTGTTATTTCAGATTCAATAAGCTAGAAATTTATAATAAAATCATAAATATAGATCGTTATGAACGATATGAGCAAATTAATATGAAGAAATAATATAATATAAAAATTTTATTCAATAATTTCCTTGTGAAGAAACTCGTTTTGTCATAATTTTATCTATGGAGTTACTTATTTTCAAGAAAATTCGAGAAAAGTTATCAAGACATCAAAATCAATTAATGAAATACAAAACAATGTATATGTATATATATATATATATATATATATATATATATATATATATATATATATATATATATATATATATATATATATATATATACAGGCGCTTTACCATTGCCGAAAATACGAGTACGTTTTGGCTTTTGAATATATAAAAGTTCCCCTCCGAAAAGTCGGTTCTGGATCCGCGCCTGTATATATATATATATATATATATATATATATCAATATTTATTTATTTATTTATTTACTAATAGAAAAATATGTGATCACTCTCAGAAAACAATTAAGTGAGCTTCTATATAATTCAGAATAATGAAACTGATGATAAGGAGACATTGAAGAAAATAAAACATTTTTCAACCTTACTCGTTTGTTTTCATTGAATCCAAATACCATTATGGGAGTACCTACAGTTTAACGCCGGTTCCGAACGGCCAATGGGCTTGAATCTAAGTCATTACCCAAAAGATTAATTATCAAACCACTACATTCCGGACATACACAACATCTAAGAGCAAGGTGGGACTCGAACCCCCAATCCTCGGTACAAGCGCTACACCTTACCGCTGGACTACCGATGCCCATTATGTATAAGAATGCATATCAACGGGTCTCATAGATAGAAATCTTTATTAACCTTCATCGTATTTTAAATTTTGGGTTAGGAAATATTTTCACTTTTCTGCTTCTTCTTACTTTTGTGAAATTGTACGCGCGAAACAAATTTGTGAAAAATAATAAATATACTAGGCCCGCAAGGCAGTAGGCTCTTGCAATATTGAGACGGGTGATTCATTAAATGAGTTTATCACACCACTGGATTTGTACGTGGACTGTTTTAATCTTGTATTTGCTCTTTTTCTGTGATTACTCCTCCGTGTTTTGTCCGATTTTCTATTTTTGAGAGATCTGATTTTGGAATTTTTTTTTACGGAGATTATTCCTCCGTCATGCAATTTATTTTTAATTCATATGATCTATGTCCTTCCTATCAATATTGTCTATAATTGTGCAAAAAATAATGTCAATCGGTCAAGCCCTTTAGGAGGAGGTCGCGAGTCTAGTATTTGGAGCTCTAGCACGACAGCTCAAAAATACAATTAAAAAAATTAAATGACATTTTCGGTATTAAATTTTCAACGACTTAATCTCATATTTCAGATGTGCTTTTATAAAATAAAAAGTTTACGTTTCAAATGTAACTCTTAATACCTATATTAAAATTTTTATTACAAAAAAAATTTTTAGTAATGATTGGAGATCAACGGATATTGAATAATAATGTCAGAACATTGAGCAATATTCAATATACTATTATCATTTGACTGTTGTAGGGTTCGAGAATAATAATTTGTTAGCATAAAAATTAATTGTTTTATGTTCATGACAAAAAACAGGTTTCTTCCTGAATTATTTCCAAGACACTAAATTTCTTAGATAATTCAAGATGCTTGTTAGTACTGAATATGACAATAATATTCAGAAGTAGTATGGGTAACGACTAGTATGAATTAAGTATTTACCTATAACTATTTATCAATATACGATACAGGTCACGTATCAGATAATAATAAGTTCAAGTATTTCATGGTTGTACTTATCTTTCACATTCGATGAAGGTAAATATTTATGCAATATTTTTACAAGACTCAAGTGTATTTAATGTCTGTAGATTGAATTATAAAATAAATTGTGTTAATCACTCATAAATATAAGTATTTTTTCAGCATATTAAACATTTCGAAAATAAAATCTTTTGAAGTACCTATATCGATATTTTGAACCAAATGTTCAATTGTTTGTTTTGTATTTTGAGAAATAGAAAAATATCAAAATTTTAACTGAGCTCATAAATGATAGAACTAATATAAAACATCTAATTACAATATATACCTATTTAATTTTTTTACCGAACACCATGAATAAAAACACAACAATAAATCCAACGAACAACCCAAATTCTTCGATAACATTCACTCAACAAACCACGCCTTTCTCTAGTAGACCACTTCAAATATAGAAATAATTTTTTCAGATTTTTAAAGATAAATCCTGCCTATTGAGAAAGAATTTTCGTGACGAAGTTTTATGACAAAATTTTAACCGAGATTTTAACTGTTTATGTAATATAGTTAGTTTTTAAGCTTTTATGGCCTGTTATTGCGAAGGAAACACAAATAACTAACAATACAACACAGGTAAGAATAATTCATATATATATATATATATATATATATATATATATATATATATATATATATTTATATATAAATAAATATATATATATATATATATATATATATATATATATATATATATATATATATATAAATATAAATATATATATATATATATATATATATATATATATATATAAAAATATATATATATATATATATATATATATATATATATATATATATATATATATATATATATATATATATATATATATATATATATATATATATATATATATATATATATATATATATATATATATATATATATATATATATATATATATATATATATATATATATATATATATATATATATATATATATATATATATATATATAGTGGAGGATTTAAAGTCTTGGCCGTCCTAGGCCGTGTAGTATAAGCTGTCCCTATTTCATAAGTGCTTGCCGTGAATAAACAAGATACAATACATTTAGGTACCGTCACTGTATATATGTAAATAGGTTTCAAAAAATTATGTGTTAATTAAGTTCAGATTTATTGCTAATAAATTTTTAAATAATATTATGAGAAGAAAAGTTGGCCACGAACGGAATTCGAACTCGCGACGTACCGTATCGCTGCTCTTTACTAACTGAGCTATCGCGAATTGATCCCAAATTAATACAATGAGAGGACAAATTTCAAAGCGAGCTGTCGATCTGCAATAGCTCAGTTGGTAAAGAGCATCGACACTAGTCCTGTGTAACACAGTGTTGTATAACACTTTTGTGTTGACACTATCACATGTGTCAGATGTGTTGAAACAGTAGAATGATATGCAATGACACTTGACACTTCATGAAACCGAGGTGCGGGAAACGTATGGTCTGTTTCAGAAATTACGCGAATGTACATTTAGCACTAGAGATGTGTTGTGTGATGGACTATAGACAACCCACATTACATAAAACTATAATTTATAGTGAACATGTGCGTAATATAAGCCGCGCTAGTCGAGCCTCAGGATTGTTGGCGCTACGGATTATTTTATTTGATATTACGAATAATTTATGCATCTCTATCTTAAAAATTTACACATTCTGCAATTCTACATTAATTGATTTATTATAATGCTTCGCTTTGTGTGTCATAGTTATGCCGACTCTGATAACCAGCACTGACCTGAGCCAACAGAAATTTGATGCTGAAGACTTGAGTTTCAGTTTTAAGAGTGCCAGATTTGTTTTTAATACTTCAGGCAACGCATGACTCGCAACTGTGTCGTGACACAATTGTGCTGGCACAAAGTGTTGAAACACAAGGTTGTGTTAGTGTCATTGTTTCAACACCCAAAATGTTACCCAGGCCTAAGCGGCACGCAACGCCGCACCTACATACTCAAAAATTTATCAGCAACATGTGATTCATATTGAAATAAAAATCTTTATAGCTTCAGATTTATTTTCATACAAGTAATACTCGATAACTAGAATTCTTCCAGTCATTGAAACATTCCTTTTTATCGACCTGAGTCTCCTCGCCATTAAAAAGAAGACAGGACCCACAAAAAACAATATACAATAAATTAGCCACTTAAGCAGAACTTTTTCGCCATTTAGAAGCTGACGTTCGAATAAGTGTTTGGACAAGTGACGTGCTTTATCTTTGTAAATCCGTTCATTCTTGAGAAAATCGTTTTTTATGTTCTGATTAGCTCCGTTCTTACAAATTTAATCACGTGTGAAATTATCGATTGACCATTTGGTTGGAACGTCACTAATTCTGCACAGCCTCTGGTCCGGATTGGGATGCATTATTGGTACTGGTGGGACTTCTTCAGCCTTTTCCTTTGACCCAATTGCCAAAACTACCAAAGTACCTACTTGCGCTGAAGATACTGAAGCACTATCAGTTGGCGTAACACCACTATATATACTTGTCTCATGATCTTCAGCGTCTGTAGAAGGTTTTCCAGAGAAATCGTCTAATTTTCGACTTTTTTTAATCACATATTTTTGCTTATTTTTTCTTCTTTAGCCCTCTTGCGATACTCTGCCCCGCTCAATCTTTCCTTTCCATCCATCATATAACACTTTACGTGAGGCTCTGCTCTGTAATATTCACGCGGTGTTACACAGCGACGACTAACGAGTCCAGGACCTGGACTCGTTTTTGATTGTATTGCCTTGGTACTTACAGTTTAATATTCAAATGTACAGCTTTCTGTACAATTGTACACCCTGGAACAACACTGGTCCAGATCCTACACAGCCTGTGCACGACTCGTGTTGTGGTGCGGGCCGGACTTGGCATGTTGGGTGTGGGAGGCGGCGCGCGGGGCGCGGAAGGTGTGACAGATCTCACGGATATGCACAAACCAGGCGTGCGTTCTTGACTTAAAATGGTGTATTTTTCGCCACGCATGGCCGCCCCTAATAGGTGGCCGCCCTAGGCCCTAAGGTAAATCCGCCACTATATATATATATATATATATATATATATATATATATATATATATATATATATATATATATATATATATATATATATATATATATATGTATATGTATATGTATATGTATATATATATGTATATGTATATGTCCCGAAGTGTTTCAAGGTGGCCGTTGTGACACCATTGCATAAAGGAAGAGACAAAAATGAAATCAACAACAATAGGCCGCTATCTGTAATGTCTGTCCTAGCGAAGGTCTTTGAAAAGGTTATATATGAAAGATTAAATGATTATTTAAACAAATACAACTTTATTTCCAACAGTCAAGTTGGTTTTCAATGCGGTTCCTCAACTACTGACGCAATTAATTATTTAATGACAAACATTTTTTCTGCAATGCAAAAAATGAGAAGGTTTTATGTGTTTTCGTTGATTTGGCGAAGGCATTCGATACGATATGTCATCGGATATTACTTAAAAAATTACATGACATCGGTGTGAGGGGATTTTGCTTGAAGCTGCTTGAGAGTTATTTAACAGACAGAACTTGGCGACTAAAAATAGAGACAACACCATGAGCAATGATTGAGCTATCAAATGTGGCGTACCTCAGGGTACAGTCTTAGGTCCATTGCTATTTGTCATATACCTCAACGATTTGTTGTTGGCGAATGACATCAGTCCTTCAATTATATCGTTCACGGATGATACATGCATTTATTTTGAGGAAGACAATTGGAATGCGGTAAAAATTGCTACACGCAAAGATTTAAAATATGTAAGAGACTGGTTCGCCTCCAATTTGCTTTCACTGAATGCTGAGAAGACTAAATATATACCCTTCTGTTTCTATGCTAACCATCTTCCTCAGCTTGAACCTTTCGATTTTGGTTGTGATCATATACATGGTGTTAAATCTATTAGATATTTCAGAATATATCTGGACTGTTATCTGAGGTGGGATATACACATCGGTGAAATACACAAGAGATTGCGTAAAATACTGTATAAACTGAAAATGTTCAGTGATATATTATTGTATATTGAATAATGGGGAGAGAAATTTATTATACTACTCGCTGTTACAGTCCATTCTGCAATACAGCATCTTATCTTGGGGAGCACTGAACAATAAATATTATACAGCTATTGAAAGGGTGCAAAAACGCATTTTAAAAATCCTTTTCCAAAAACCTATCAGATATCCAACCGAAAAACTCTATACAGAGCTCAAAATTCTTAACCGAGGCAGCTATATGTTAAATGTATGGTATTTTATATCTCGAGGAATTCACACATATTGGATTTATTTTCAAATGATTATCATACAAGACAATAAAGTCACCGAATTGCAAAAACCCTGGAATTAAGTAAGGCTAATGTGAAGAAATCTATCATACAGTACCGAAGATTAACAATGTGGGTCCTGATTATCTGAAAACTCCTCAGAGCTCCCATAGTTTGAAGAATAGGACGAAGCAATGGTTATTTCAGAGGCGGAGGTTAATTCACACGCTTCTTGATTGATTATTTTTGATTTTGGTTCGTTGATAGGTTTTTCTTTTCTTTTGGAATTTTTCAGCCTTTGTTTTTCTGTTATTACTGTCATAGAATCGATTTTGTTTATCTAAATTTTTCTAATTTGATATATAAGATTGTAATTGTATACACACATATGCTCATCCAAGCGCAAGTTCTTCAAGAACTTTTTTGGATATTTTGAATTGTTGTGTCAGCAAGGTATAAGAGGCAGAACTAAAAATATTGATTTAAATTAATGGCATCAACAACTTACTGTATATATATATATATATATATATATATATATATATCTATATATATATATATATATATATATATATATATATATATATATATATATATATATATATATATATATATTTTTATATATATATATATATATATATATATATATATTTATATATATATATATATATATATATATATATATATATATATATATATATATATATATCTCTCAATTTTAGAGTGAATATTTACCCGTTGCTTTTTCATTCGAACGTTTTCAATTTATGTGAAAGAGATGTGTCCGAATCCCCACGGTGGAAAACCAATACTACTTCAGAACGCGAACAAATAGAGGAAACCAATGGAATATATTGTGGGTATTACATTGAATGCATTAGGGGTTTCATTATCTTCATATTTACATAAGAGAGTTCATTCGTCAGATCCACGATGAAAATATAATGGTGAATGTGAATATCAAAGTCTTTGCTTTGAAAGAAACCGCTTAAAATATTCACATATGATGATGTAACCTGAAAGTGGTATTTGAGCAAACTTTTTTGACTTTTTAATTTTATGAAGCATTGAATTCATTTCGTTTCGCAATGATCTATTAGGCCGACGTTTTACATCAAACATAAATTTCTGTTTGGAAAACGAATAATTGAAAGAAGTGAAGCAGCTACTCTCCTGTGAAAACTGTTTCAATGTAGGTATAATAAAATTTTGTGTTTCATAACTGATATTTTCAGATTATCTACGAAAGTCTTAGTGAAAATCTACTTGAGTTTCATTGAAGAGAGTTGATGTAGAGATCAGTGTTACCAAATGTAGAACATCATATATTAGCCTAGTCATCAGGGTTTAAAAATGTTCAATAGCCATGAAAAATCTCTAGAAAAGAGCATTATTAAGGATCTATAATCAATATTGAAAACATTATTGCATTGATATAGGGGATGCTACTACCCAATGATGGTACCATCTCTTATATAGGATCATTAGTTTTTCTTTGAAGAAATATTTCAATATCCTATGCATAATGGCTTAGCGCTAGGCTAAATTGTTTATAATATTTCAATCGTGAGCAGTACGTTATAAAAATATTTATAATTTCTTTTCTAATGGTTCTTTTGAAAAAAATAAGAAAAACCGATTTGAAGAGAAAACTCATATCCTTGATCTATGAATTTGTGTTTTATTTAGTTGATTTCTTTAACGTTTAAAATGGAAATTACTCTAAATTTTTTTTATTATTTCAATTTACTTTATAGAGCAAAATTGAATATCGACTATTTATTTAAATCCCTATAGAGTTAATTTGAGTATACTCTATTTCCTGTAATGATAAATAAAAATTTTCATAAAATTTACCTTTGAAATAGCTGCAACAATCCTTTTAATAACATTGAAGTTTACAATTTCGCCTTTCAACTTTATATTTAATTTTTTTAATAGGATGTTTATTAAAGATTTAGCAGCTATATGAATGGTGAAATTGATGAAAAATTTTAATTTCAAAAAATTCCACATTTTTTGAGTTATTTTCCAATTGAGGAAAACACATATTACTTATTTATGTTATAATAACAAAAATAGAGTGTTCTCAACTTTATTTCTTAAGGAATTTAAATAAATATTCGATAGTTTTTTAAATATAGCAAATTTTGCTCTATAACGTAATTTAAAAGAAATGCAGGTATAGTTATTTCCGATTGTAATGTTGAAGCAAGAAAATAACAAAAACACAATTACTGATAGTTAAAGAATATAAGTTTTTCCTTTAAAAATATTTTTTTCAAAAGACAATAAGTAAAAAAGTTATGAACATTTTATGTTGTACAGCGCGCGATTGAAATATTAAAAACAATTCATCCTAACGCTCATAATATACATAGGACATTGATATATTTTACACAGAAAAAACTAATAATTCCATCTAAAATATGGTGAAATTATTTTATTGAATTGCTTCTTCCTTACGATAGTAATTTTTTATTGAAAAATGGATTCATTTTCCAGATATTCAAGAAAAACTATTTTTTTCAACCCTTTCCATGATTATTCATTATTAGCGTCGCCTATATTAGTGTGAACTTTTAATAATATTAATTATTAATTCTTAACATAGATCTTTCAGAAGGAATTACCCAATAATCCACTTCGTGGGTTAAAACCCTTGATGACCGGGCTATTTGGTATCAGAAACAGTAGGCACTAAAACGAAAGCTTTCAAATTTTTAATTGAATAATCAGTTTTCAGCTAGAAATAGTCGTTAGTTTTCATCAAATTCTCAGATTTTTCTAAGGAAAGTAGTGTATAATATACTTATCAATATAGAGATAATAAATGAAGTATAGCATTCCGGTTTCATTTGTTACTCAAACCTTTCAAAGAATGAAATTTTCCAAGAATACATCGGATGCACTGTTGTCCGGACTTTTCCACCGGTTAAAACATTTGAAAACTAAAATTTTTGGGTAAATACCGAACACCTGAAAACCCTATGAAAACTAAAATGAGAAAGAGGTATGTAATTTTATATTTTATTAATGTAATATCTACAAGTGTACGTTCAATTTTCAAAAATATGAACGGATTTAGAGTTTTAGTACCTAAACATCTAGTATTGATACACTTTACATGTTCTAAGTACACACCGTCAAAACACGAATCATATCTGTCTGTGCTTATGGTGTTGTAAATACTGTACTGTTTCTTGTACAATTAAAATTTTACTCATTCAAAGTTCCACTTTATCCGATTGGAATGAATTGAACTGGACATTTGAAATTTTGTTCCGAGTTAGTTTTCGGAGCAGTGCTTTTGATTTATTCAAAGCATTCAAATTTTCTTTTTTTATTTTATTTTGATATTTGTATTAATTTTATTCGATTTGAATTGTTCTGGTTTCTCTGAAAGCTGAATAAAGGTTTACTTTATTCACTTAATTACGCCTTCATATGTATCTAGGTACTAAAATACGAACAGTGGTCTCTCTTGCTTATGAACGTTCAACGTTTAAACAATACTCACTTATCTGTACTTACACTTACATAGTTTATAAGATGGATAAATATATATAAGAAATATATGAGAAATTCCAGATAAGTTGTGTCAATTATTAGCTGTGACTTATAATATGTAAGTTAGTTATATTCTAGAAAAACTAGCTGAATAGAAGGAATCTATCTTTTTACTTCTTCCTAATTTTCTGACTAAAGTCTGAAGATGAAATGATTATATCAGCAATACTAAATCATGGGAGGAATACAAAAAACAGCAGTTTATTACAATCAGCACGTTAGAACATGGTGATTGTTAGTTTAATGATGAAATATAGTCTGATATCAGTGGACAGTACAGAAATAACTCTTAAGTAAACCAAATGTATATATATATATACATATATATATATATATATATATATATATATATATATATATATATATATATTATATTGAATAGTCAGCATTCAGCATATTCATATTAATCAAAATCATATTATTTTATGCACCTACCTTCCTTTCAACCTATATTATATAATATAATTTATCAATTAAGATAGAAGGT
This sequence comes from Cynegetis impunctata, assembly GCA_030704885.1. Taxonomy (NCBI): domain Eukaryota; kingdom Metazoa; phylum Arthropoda; class Insecta; order Coleoptera; family Coccinellidae; genus Cynegetis; species Cynegetis impunctata. Next base: position 163,924 of record JARQZK010000033.1, read on the forward strand.
ATTTACATTTACTGCATTTCATTCATTTCAAGATTTGTGGCAACGCTGCGGAAAGCTTAGAAAGGTATATTCTCAACGTTCATTATGCCTGCCACAGAAAAGCAAACAATGGTGCAAATACTCCGATGAATACTTCATTGCAATAGTAAAGCAAAACACATGTAAATGGCAACACCGATCGCGACCCAGTCGTCTCCAGTCTTATACAATGTCGACCAATCACAACTAGAATTTTCCGTGACATCGAGTGAATTTCGTTGGAAATCGTAGTGTGATCGTAATTCGCTAATGGCCGCCGGAAACAGCTCGCGTATTCTGTTAAAATGAGTTTGATTACTGAAGTAAATTTCAAAAATTTCAATGGTGACTTAGTGGAATATTTGTTATCCCATAACTTTAGTGCTCTAAGTTATGAGGATAAAGTTTTGATAAAAACAGTGAGACCTACCCCTGAATTGAAGAATTTGGTGCAGCGTAACAGAAAACAAAACCGCGGTTTTAATACAAAGAATTATGAGAGACATCCTTGCCTAACCGGATCACAGGTGAAAAATAAATTATTTTGTTGGCAGTGTTTATTTTTTACTAGTGAAAATGTCTCTGTATGGGGCCGCTTAGGATTTGACGATTTAAAAAATTTATCACGTTCTTTGGAAAGGCACGAAAAATCCCAGGAACATGTCGTGTCGCGGATCAAATTTGAAATGTTTGAAAAAAAAAACATTATCAATGTTATTGATACAGCACGTGTTCAAGATTTAGAAAAATACAACGAAATAGTTAAGGAAACAGAGAAATATTGGAAAAACTGGTCGACATTATATTATGTCGCCAAGATATAGCGATTAGGGGACACGATGAAACAGACGAATCTAGCAATAAGGGAAATTTTAAGGAACTCCTTGATCTATTTAGCAAATATGACGAAAAGCTGTATAATTTCATTAACAACGCTACAGTTTTCTCCGGAACCTGAAAAACAACTCAAAACGAAATTATAAACTCTGCTACCTATGTTTCGGAAACTTTTATCGAAAATGAACTTAAAAATGTTAATTTTTTTTCCTGGCAAGTAGA
>JARQZK010000033.1:170000-202500 GCA_030704885.1 Cynegetis impunctata
ATTAAATTGAATATTTAACTAGTCTCGCCTTTTCTATGCATTGTCAAGAACTAACATTCAGTTAGTTCTTGACAATGCTGTAAAAAGCGAGTTTGCGGTTTTCGACAAGTGCTTTATCACTTATTCAATTTACTAAATATGAGGTACCACAGAGTTGATTAATCTTTTATCGATTTCATTAAATTTTAATAGTATCGTTTTGCCTTGATAAAAACTCCAAATTTCAGCTCATTTGGTCTGATGGGAGCCGCTGGGTACGTATATATATATATATATATATATATATATATATATATATATATATATAATATAATATATATGTTTACGAGTCAATTGTGAAAAGACGCCGTATATTACCGCGCAGACCGTTTATATAAAGACCTGCGCCATAGTCAAGACCCGTTTATTAAAATATATTTCTTTATAAATCGAACTAGTCATTATATAAACAGCGTCGGCGTATTATATTTGGCGTACTTAATTTTAGGCAGTTTGTGAAACAATTCAATTATTTACATCTACAAATAGGACCGTAATAGAATTTGAAACTATACCCAATATTATTAATTTTATGGCAATAAATAATTTATTTCGATGTTCATTAACTCTATCTATTAAAAAACATTGAAACCTTAAAAAACAAACAAAAAACATCAAAACAATTTTTTAAAAAATTAAAAATTAATTTGTTATGGTCAACTTAGGCTACTGTGGCATTTGGAAGTGAATAAAATTTATTTTTTTTAACATAAGCATTTATTTTGAATGTACAGTTGTTACTTTTACAATGGCATCTTCGAAAAACCTTGCCCATGCCAATTGGACTCAATTTTTTGCTGCGTTCAAAGGTCAGTATGTTGTCGGAGCAAGTATTTAATTCCATAAGATTAACCTTGGGCAGGTACTAAATTCTGGCCCTGGAATATAATTTTGAAAGAATGCGTTTTTCTGGCTTAATCGAAAAAGCCCTCTTTGGTTTAACTTCTTTGACTATTCCAAGATAAGTCTAGGATCCCTTGCCCTCTATCCACCTCTGGAACCGGGATTCTTACTGTATCACCTATGTCTAACATGTGGAGTGTGAAGAATCACTTATATGCTTCATGCGTTTTGCTTGTTGTTTCACGCCTTTTTCTAATTTCTAAAAATGGTGTTTTTTCTAATTTTAATTGAGCATCCTCACCCTTCATTACAAAGATTGCAGAGTGGGTTATCGGATGCCTTGGTTTACAAGTACATGTTAAGTGTATGTAATTTTCGCGAAGATTTGCAAGTTGAACATCGGCCGCATCCCTTTCACATGTTACTGCAAATTAAATTGTTTTAGGTTGGATTTAGATCCTAAGTGAATAACTGTATTATGCCTTCGCTTATTTTTCCATGATATCATCTAGCTTGAATATCAGATATTATTGTAACTTAAAAAATGAAGCAGAAAAAATTATTATTTTTTAAACACAAGTTATTTTCGCAGTTTATTACCGGCTATTTATTAATGGAATTGACATTGCCTCCATCCTTTTTCATATGTACTAACTTTACTGCAAATCCATTGTTTAGGTTGAATTAGATTCGTAAAGGGCTACTGGCATTTATTCCTTATTTTTTCATGAATATGAATCTTCTTGAATATCGGTTATTATTGTATCTAAAAATTGAACAGAAAAATATTATTTCATTTTTAAGAATATTTTTCAAAATACTTACCGCCATTTTATTATGGAATCTATATAAGTTAATGCGGTAATTTCTTCGCTCTCCTGATTGTTTTCTCGTATTTTTTCCGGATCCAGAACTCACTATTTGAATGCAGAAGACAAATCATTCGTTTGATTTTCATTTGGGGATTCAGAATTTATACAGAAACTGAATAATAGTTTCTAATTCCTTCTTCTGTTTGTATATTTTCGTATTGATTCGGTGAAAGATTTGAATCTTTTAAACCAATTATTTGCCTTGGTACCAAAGCATAGCTTCAGTATGGTGTAGTTTTTATTCTCGAATGTGAACATTATTTTTTCATAAACTGAAGCAAATTTGACTCCCTCGGCCTCAGTTTTTCGTATTAATTGTCTAGCATCCAACAGTTGTAATCATGTTTTCTAACGTGCTTGATTAGCTCTTTCCACACTTCTTGGGCTCTGGAACTGTGGCCGAGGTTTTTCCAATGAACGCAACTTCATTTTTGGCCACATTTGTGTCAATTCATAATTACTTATTGCAAAATTCTCTGCCATTATCAAGACTGTAACACTAACAGGAGCCCCGATTAAAGTTAAGAATGTCCGTCAGGTGAAGAGCAACCTCGTTAGCAGTTTTTTTCCGTTTTTAATGGACTTAATACGCACAAGAAATTTTTTTAAAGAGTGATCCTGATAGACGCATTAAAAACTTATACTAGTCTTTATCAGAATGGATTGAACTAATCAATTGAATCCACTTGACAACGAGAAATTTAAATCGTTCAAAGACCATTGGTTTTTGTAACAACAACCTATTTTCCCTCAGATTTTAATGTTTCATTGGCATTTATTAGCATAGGTTAATAAATAAAAAGTATGTTCATCGCGTGTAATAGTTTTTATACTTTTCTTTAATTTTTAATGGTACATTATGTACCGGCCACCATGACCCGTTTACGAATGTACAATCTTTCAGTATATTGAAAATTTCATTTTCAATGAACATAATAAAATTATTCAGTATATAATTACCTTTTAATAGGGAATTTAATTTTCTACACCCCTGCCACGTGATATTAAAATATCATAATGTCGTAATAGCCAATGCCACGTGAGGATCCCTTTTGTGGTAAAATTTTTTGAAAATTTTACTTCTATTAATTTATTGTACTATTTCAAGATTTAAGGTTCGACAATTTTTACCAAGATTCTTTTCCTTTTATAAAATTCTTCATAAAATCTGAAAACCATTATCAATTGTTATATTTTAATATTTAAATGATAATAAATGCTGCCGCTGTATAAGCTCAGTTTGAAAAATTTTAATTTAGAGGTATGTTTGAAAGAATACATAAATAATACGAATTTTCATATGAATGTGTTGAATAAATCAGCTTATGTATTGATTAATAATGTCTTTTACCTTTTAATTTTTTGTCTTCTTCCCGTGTTAGTAAACGTTTAATGATAATAAACTACAACTATAAAATCAACTGGCGGTTGAAACAACTAAACAAAATAAACTGACTAACTTCTTTACGCGCGCCTTTATATAATGTCTAGTCAGTTTAATAATTTGTGCTTTAATTTTCATTATAGCGGAGCAGTTCAGGCAAATATATATACCTGGCTAGAACAGTTTATATAATGCCAATTTCATATAATTGACTGTAACTATATATATATATATATATATATATATATATATATATATATATATATATATATATATATATATATATATATATATATATGACTGATATTGAATTCTCGCACATCACTTGGTGAAACATTATAGAGAATAAAATTTAAATTTTAAAATAAAATACACTTTAAATAATAAAAAACATTTATGTACCAAGTGCGTTATATAGATCCTAACGCCTTGGCCCAAGGGATAAATGTTGCTGCTTTCTTTGTGTAGTCTTATAGAAATAATGGAAATGAAAATGATTTTACCAAAGAATATCATAGAAAATGCAAGCAAAGCTGCGAATAATTCATTGCCGGAGAAATCCAGAGTCGTATAAGACAAGGATTATGCAGTATTTAATCAATGAAAGTTGCTTCATTTCTCCTCGTACAATTAGCGGGCGTTATGATCCATAACGCCCGCTCATTACGTCCTAGAGCATAATGAATGTGTGTATAGCAACCGTATCCAAGGTGAAATAAACATATAATATACAAGTGAAAAATAAAAAATATTTATATACTGTATCTAGCAGTAAAGGACAGTCGACACGTTCCGCGTTATGAACTCATTATCAATATTGATAATGAGTTCATAACTCGAAACATGTCGACTATCCTTTACTGCTAAATACAGTATCTTAATATTTTTTATATAGTGAAACTTAAGCCAAGAGTGTATATATATATATATATATATATATATATATATATATATATATATATATATATATAATATACATATATATATATAAACTCTTGATAATTATTAGCAATAAGCAGGGCTGGTGAGATCTTGAAAAAACTCGATTTTAATAAAAAATTTGACGTTCCACTATGAATATTTCGTAATTGAAATTTCTTTGACATTTATTGATTTTAAAAAATTGAAAAAACAGGGCTCTTTAGTATATGCTATTCAGTTCAATAATTAAACATTTCAAAATTGTTAATCACCAAGTGGTAAGGGAAACCAAAGAACCTCACCTAACGCATATGTTTGAAATAATAAAAAAAGGGTACTATTTATCTAACAACAAGATGAGTCATGGGAAAACATTAAAGAAGTGGGTAGAATTATGGTATAGACCGCTTAATATGGAAGCAGCCGTTGAATCACGGTGTTTACGGACTCTTTTGGTCCTCATCAGAACGGCGTAGCCAAGTATATGGATATATTATATTATAATATATAATATATATATATATATATATATATACTATATATATATATATATATATATATATATATATATATATATATATATTGATAATGAGTTCATAACGCGGAACGTGTCGACTGTCCTTTACTGCTAGATACAGTATCTTAATATTTTTTATATAGTGAAACTTAAGCCAAGAGTGTTTCATTTCATTTAATTATAATTATTTACCATGTTTCACCAAGTGATGTGCGATAGTGCAATCTAGGTTTATGTTATACGGCATTGCACAAAATTTGAACTGATCGATTTTATTTGCAGATAACATAGCATTGATCTCGTTCGAAGATTGGCTGCAGAACTTTAAAGTCGACTCAAAATGTTTCATGGGAGATATATGTCTATTGTGACTCTGACCTTATTGAAATAAGGAACTTTTGAGAGAGAAGCCTACACTCATTTTTATATCTCGTTCTGAATTCCATCTGGATAAAATGAAGTTTGTTGACTTTATTTGGTATACTCTACCAAATAATTCAATTATTTATATATTCGATAAGGCGACACTCATCTTAGCACAAAATATTTCATTGTATTACTTTATCCTTAAAGTTTGAAAATTGTATGAGAACAACTGCTAGAGATTCGAAAAAAAATGTGATCAGAATAGTTATTTATGTACCAAGTGCGTTATATAGGTCCTTATGCCCTGAGGGAAACATTCGGCCCGAGGGCCTCTGGCCCGAGGGATGAATGTTGCCCGATGGGCATAAGGATCTAGTAACGCACGCGGTGCATACAAGATTTTATTTTTCACGAAAAAATTATTATATTATGATGAAAAAGCGATTTTAAAATCGTTTCATTGCTCCTATCTATGTTCCTTCTCATAGTAGGCATGTCATTTGTTGATATTTTGACGTTTGTGAATATTTTTGTCATCATATTCAGTGAATGTCATGCTGCTTTCTCTGTGTAGTCTTATAGAAATAATGGAAATGAAAATGAATTTACCCAAGAATATCATAGAAAATGCAGCCAAAGGTACGAATAATTCATTGCCGGAGAAATCCAGAGTCGTATACGACAAGGATTATGAAGTATTTAATCAATGAAATTTGCTTCATTTCTCCTAGTACAATAAGCGGGCGTTTTGAATACATTATGCCCGCAAATGCGGGTATAATGGCCTAGGGCATAATGAGTGTGTTTATAGCAACCGTATCCAAGGTGAAATACACATATTATATACAAGTGAAAAATAAACATATTTTAATGAAACCTGGTTTTCAGAAAAGATTCTTATTCAATTTTCAAAATGACACTTGTAATAATATGTTCATCTTATATATTTCTATGTTAATCTAATAATTCAAAATATTCAAGCTTATTGATAATAGTTTATTTGATGAGAGAACTTCAAAACTTCAATCAATGGAAATTATAATTGAAAGGCATTATGATCTCATTTGATTGATATGAAGAATACATAATTTCATATCGATTTCATGAAATGAATTTTATTTTTTCAAGTTTACTTAAATGATCATTGATATATTTTGTGAGTAGAACACTAATATCCGAATTGATGAATAACATTTCTAAATTTGAAAAGGAGTTTACGAAAATTTAAATAAAATACATTATTTTAAGAATTATCCATTTAATGACTTAGATAAAAGGAAACAGTTATGGTAAATATGTAAATATTTTAGTACCTATATCCACTTTTTTGTTGTTTATAAACCGGTTGAGCTGATGGGGTAAGATACTGACGACCCGGAGACCCTGACTGACCGGATCTAACTACTTCAGATTGATCTGGTTTGTACTGCCCATCATCGTAGATTCCTCTGGCTTCATCTGCAGCATTTTGTTCGAGGGCTTTCAAGATATCAGCTGGGATTTCTGGAGCTACAGGAAGATGGTCACCTGTTGCTCTGAATCCAAGTTCATCAGCTACGTAGTTGACGCTGTAGGTTTGGCCATCATTTCCAACATAGGAATATGAACCTTGAACAGCATTGCTTTCTTGGTCGGTTCCGGCGTTTTTCAGTTGACCACTTTCTTGTTGTTGAATTTTGTTCTCAGTTTCGAAGCTGAAAATTTAAACCTATTTAAACAAAATTTTCTTCACATATGACAATAGAAATGTGTTTTTTTGATGTTAAAGTCCTTTCTATTGGCGTGATATATCATTTGTATTTAGTTTCAGACTGCTGCTCCCTGCATGGGTGAACTTAAAAATGGATGAACGTTTATGGAGTTTGCTGTTATTTCTAATGTTTTGAAGCTAACCGTTTGTGGACGACTGCTATAAAGTAAATTGTATGCACCAAATTAGTAGAATTTATTTTCATAGCAACCAGAGAGCTAATCAAATTAGATGATTTGTGACTTAAGATATCTCTTGGGTTTCAGAATTATTCTAGTTATGCAGGTGGCATCAAATTATATGTTACATTAACTATGTGAAGATCAATAAAGCGATCATAATAATCAATTCAATTATCAAATGGATTCAATCGAGCACTTTTTGTGATGAAAAACTTAATTTCAAAGTAATATTCCTTTTAAGTCAAAACAATACTTCTCATCCACGAATTAGTATATTGGTTATAGTAGGTACTTAGGAAAGTTAACAACTATTCATATACAACTTGATGTTAATCTTTAAAATCTTACAACACTTCTCATTATAAACTGAAAATGTATTATGTCCACCCAACTGAGAAAAATTTTGCTTGCACCATGTAATGAAACTTATGGTTCTATAAATTCTATGGTTACCGCTCAATCATACAGATGGCGTAACTGTCACTTACTCGAACTGATAACTTCCATCTTCATTGATTTCGTTATTAAGTCTCAAAATAGCAGCTGCAGGTTGAACTGGACCGAAGTTTTTGACTGAAGATTGTTCAGGTCCTCCGTAATTAACACTGGGTTGAGAAGATGGGAAATTTCCAGGAGTATTGTAAGCTCCAGATTGTATGCGTCTTTGTCCAAAAGGAGCATTTAAAATATTTCCACTTCCACCTGATGTTCTGGCATTTGATGGGGGCAAGTAGACATTGTCCAATCGGTCTGCTACGGCGGCTACGTAGCAGAGGAATGCAGGAATAAACTGAAATTTTATATTCATAAGAATTAGAATATGGGCTGGTTATTCACTAAACCGAGATAGATTTCACTAGGAAAAAATCTATTGTTAAAAATAATTTACTGTTGTGAATAACGTCAGTGAATTAATGGACAGATCAATTGAAACATATATATATATATATATATATATATATATATATATATATATATATATATATATATATGTATATATATATATATATATATAAACATATATATATATATATATATATATATATATATATATATATATATTTATATATAATCTCTTGATAATTATTAGCAATAACAGGCTTGTTGAATCTTAAAAAACTCGATTTCATGAAAAAGTTGACGTTTCGCCACGATATTCGTGACTTTATCAAAACTTTTTTTCAATAATTATCAAGAGATTAGAAATAGTTCACAGGCAACAACAATTCGAATAAATAATTATATATTATATATATATATATATATATATATATATATATATATATATATATATATATATATATATATATATATATATATATATATATATATATATATGTATATATATTCTTCATGTCTTCATGTCAGGCAGATAAAATGAAAGTTGAATATCTCATTTTGATATATCTATTTAAAAAATTATTTGAAGCGTTTGATAAGTGTTTATTATATGTAAATCCAGGGTTTTTCAACCTTTTAGGATTCGCGGTCCAGATTCTTATCATAATGTGTATAGCGCCCCTAACAAAAAAAAAACAATAAAAAGTTATACAAAAAAAAAATTATATTTGGACCGTGCTCATAATTACCCCGAGGCGAAGCTAAGGGTATATAGTAACACGACAAAAAGTTAGTACCTGGGCCGATTTTAAAAATTCGGATATCGATAAAACGCATATGATTTCATAAGAAAAGTGTTTCCAAAAATTTTTCCCCACGAAGAATAAAAAAATTATAGCGTTTTTTTTTCCATAGACATGTGGTGCTATCTATAAATCTTAAACCTAAACCAATTTTTACAATAATGAAATAAAATGATAGCATTTAATATATAGTTTTTTAATTTATATAATACATTCAAAAAATATTGACGTGGCGCCACCTAGAAATAAAAAAATTGGTAAAAATTATGAATTCCACTGAAATTTTTGATTATATTTCAAATGCTATACATTTCCCGATATAGTCACCCTGAGGAAAAATGATCTGCGATAGACTTATCAGGCATTAGTGGTACGCAGTAGGGTGTCCAGATTTTTTCATTTGTATCTCGAGCCCCAATACATCGAAATGTAATAGTAAAAAAAAGTCTTTTGTGGTGTGTTCACTCGCACCCCACCTTCCTCTCCCCTTCAGTATAGACATGCACATATAATACCTTGTTTCAATTTATTTTTCATGAAATTGAATTCACATTTACAAAAAATTTCCTAATTGTTTTAGTCATAATTGCGTGAATTTCTTAACTTCTAACTTTCAGAGTAAAAAAATTCAAATAGACTTGAAAGACAAATTCACGAAATAAATGAATTAAGGAAATTTGTTGTCTTGAACAGCGAGAGGGTGGAAACTGAATTATTTCACCATTAATTTAAAATATGATTACAATGCAACAGCATTGATATGAGTTTGACTTTGACTTCGATGAAGAAATCGATGTCTTAAAAAGTATTTTCTCTTGGGAAAATTAATCAGTGAAATAATCAAGTAGAATATTTCAATCAGCTATTCATCTACATTCTTTGGTAGACAATTTTTGAATACAATTCACATTCATCAGTATAATTAGGTGAACTTAATACTTACATATTTCATCATTTTCTTTGTAGTAATCACCAATGTGTCGAACTGAATGATGCAGATTTGGATGATGCTTTCGCTTTTATACTCATCGAAAAAGGATGAGATTTTAAGAGATGATCCATTTAAATTTTGAAGAGCATTTCATAAGAAGTTGCCGCAGGTAATCAAGGTGAATCGTCGCGTAAGTGAAACAGTTAATATTATTAATTGTAAAGGTCATTTGAAGATACAAATCGGGCATTTGACTATTGGATGATCTGAATAACACAAATGAGTAAGGAATTCCATCTGATTACAATATTAGCATAAAATTTTTTTACACATTATCGGAAATCACTGCAAGGAGATAAATATGTATGAACAATTTGTTCTTTTTTGTGCTCGTACGATATAACTTCTGGTTATTTTGGTACAGAAGAAAGAAGAAAAAAAATGAGTTGTCATTTTTTATTCTTCAGTTATTCTATGTTGATATACATAATATGTTATTATTCCATGTTTATTCGAATGAAATTATGAAGAAGTTTGATTTTTAAATGAAAGTATTATGATTTGACTCCTCGTTCTAATTGAACTTTCTAGATGATCAGTCTTTCATACATCATAGCAATGCCTATGAATATTATATGGTTACTGTTTGATTTAATATGAAATTAATAGATAAACAAATAATACTCATATTGGAAGGGACATTATTGACTCAATGCAAAAATAACCTATAAAGAAGCTTTTTCAATCTGTTTCATTCTAATACTATATAAAAATATGATTGATAACAGAAAAAAGCTGAGTTAGTTTTTGGATTACATCAGTAAGATACTCGTGCAATGCTTTAATTTTCATTTATTCTGATTACTGTTTTATATGAGTTATAATGAGAAATTATTCTAACTATGAGTTGAAAATAAAAGAAATTAAACAGTTTTAATATTCTGAATGAGAATGAATATATCGGTGCATACATATTTCAAGTAAAGGTACTTTTTGATAAGATTGCATTCTTGTATAGATAAATTTCTTCATGAAATAACCTTAATTTTATTTCATTATTTAAGTCTGTTTTCAATTACTTTCTGAAAACAATATTGTATATAAATAGCTATTTAATAAAATATAGGAAAATTGTAAATAAAATGTTTACAATTTCCTCCACTACATGTTATGAGTTGATTTATTGTAACCTTCTTTCAGTAAAACTAATGAGCTATTCAACAAATTCAAAATTCACAAATTCTAATGGAAAATTTTTTTCAGCAATAATGATTTTTGAGAAAATGTTTCTTCAACAGTAAAAACACAAGAGCTTTTTTTTTATCGAATAAATTTCTCTTCGCAACGAAACAGTTTTGTCAATCACTAATTTTACGAGAAAAACTGTCAGTTTTTCGAGTAAATTTAGTGATTGGCAAAACTTTGAGTTGAAGAGAAATTTATCTGATAGAAGAAAAGCTCGATTGTTTCTTGGCAAGATAAATTAACGACAGAATATATGCTCAGTCGAAATTTCACCAAAACGACTCATCTTTAAAGTTTTTATATCAACAAAGTTAAATAATCACCACTGACTGAATAAATATTAAAGTGACATCCACTGCTACTAGGTGTAGTCTAGTTATGAGGAACAGGCGTTTTTATCGGTGATAAAAAAGGATGCACCTTTTTTATCGCAGTCAAACTGACAAAAATGTCATCGTTAAATAGTACATTATATATAGGAGTTAATTTATCATATATAATACCACTAGAGATGAAATTTTACTGGCAAAATTTCTCGATTGTAATATGAAAGTTTGTTGCTTGGGCAATTTCGCGAATGACATTTGTATCAAAGTCACGATCCGTCAGGCGAGTGATTTTGGAAAAAATGTCATGAGCGAAATTGTCTAAGCAACAAACTTGAATGTTACAAGAGAGAAATTTTACCTGCTTAAATTTCATCTCGAGTGGTATTCGACATGACTATTTCACGAGAAAATATGTCTAACAGTAATATGGTCACATTTGAGAAAGTCAAGAAAATAACCTATGAATGTGAGAAATGTCAAAATATTATCGATGAAATAATAACTTGCTAAGTTTTGCCGGCTTGCATGTTTTATCGCTGTGAAACGAGAGTTGCTATGGAAACTTCCTCACTAAAAATGGAATAAGTGAAATAGTCAGCTGAATTCAATTTTCTTCGTTCTATTCAGATAAAATACGGCATGCTATGGCATTAATTAATTCGGACTATTTTATCTGCTTCAATTTGAAGGAAATGAATCAAAATTGATATGCCTCAAATATTATAAAATGTCAAGGTTTGAGTATATCATTCCTTAATTGAATATTATTATTTATTGCTACAAAATTTTTCATTACATTTGAAGAAGTTTCATTCATGGATCATTGTTAGACGTTCTATAATTTCAACTAGTTCTTCCCGATTTCTAAATAATGTTAAGTAAGGTCAATGCGGTAGGTAAAGCTAAATAAATGTACTCCTATAAATGGAAATGAAAGTGTTAAAGTAGCAACATCTCACAGATTGCAAAACTAATAGTCGTATTAAAATCACTTCATTACTAACTAAAACTTGGCAGATGACGATAATTGTTGTGCACGACTTTTTTAGTCACCGATTGAATATACAGCCGAATGTTTGACAATGAGTATAAACTTAATACTATTACTGCAGAATATTGGTTGATAAATTTTATGAAATTCACGCAATCAACCTTTTCATAACAATATTGGATGAAGGTACGTAAATGTCAGGTAAATATAAATATTAAGTTAGTCAATCTGACCACTTCGTTAATTTTTTTATTGTGGTTATTGTAATATGATAGTAAATATATCACCTCTTCATTTTCTTTCTATCATTGCAGATTCTACATAAGATTTTATGGAACAACTTAAATAAGAACATACGTGAGCAGCAGAGCTCCGACACTAAGGTCGTATTTTTAATAACTAATTGATTGGGCCGATACTTGATGAAAATCCAGTATAATATTGTGAATAAAACTTCACAGCTTTTGATGTCACTATATTTTGTTAACATGACGATTGTTTCGCCAATACACAGTGGCTTCTTCAGATGCATAATACATACTGTCATATTTTTACCTCCTACTTGTTCCTTTTCACATATACAGATTCTCAACCCTTTAAGTCAATATGAAGGCTCTGAAGAGATACACAAACATTGAATACATGCAAAAGTCGATGAGAGGTCTAGGTACATAAAAATGTCTACGAAACGACAAAACATTTGAAAGACCTGAATAGATCATTCCCACATCAACCACATTCATGTATAATTTTTCAGCCTCTCAACAATTGGGAGTAGTTTAGAGCTTTAAAACTTCGACATAAAAATTTTTGCGGTGAAAAAAATCAATTGAAAATTAAAATGGGACTTTCCCTTACATCAACTCAATTCAATAATCAAATTTTAACTATCCAAGTCAATCAGTAGAAGCTGTGGAGGTTAGCAAAACCTCAAGATCAACGAAATCTCTACATTAAAATGGTGACTGAGAAAAATATTTAAAAATATTTCTCTAACATAAACTCAATCTACTTTTCAAATTTAAATCATCTAACCCAATCTTGTTGAGCTGTGGAGGAGCACATATATAGCTATAAACATCACGAAAAACTAATGTGCATAAAAATGACGTCAGTTATAGAAAAAAGTTTATATCACAAAAATGATTTCTTAGTGTCGAGTAGCACTATGCATCCTTCAACAAGCCCTTAAAGGCTGAGTTTTGGATATTTCGTTCATAATTAATTACCACATATCACTACTCGATTACTACTTAATCACTAGACGTCCAAGTTTCTACCCTCTATCTCAATTAGGAAAGGGTCTTGAAGTGCAAAAACCATAATTAATTTCCACATATTTGGTAAACGTCTTGGAGAAATTCCGCTAATGCACCTACCTCACCCCTTGCTCAAAGTTTCAAGACAGAATTCACCTAACTTTCAACGATTTTGTTCTGTATCATTAAACATATCAGATTCCAAAATATATATATATATATATACATATATATTTTATATATATATATATATATATATATATATATATATATATATATATATATATATATATATATATATATATATATATATATATATTCACATATTTAGCAGACATCTGAAACATCTCCAAAATTGCTCAAAGTTTCAAGACAGAATTCATCTAACTTTCGACGATTTTGTTCTGTATCTTAAAACATATAAGATACAAAAATAAAATTCAGCTAATTTGGTCTGATAGGAGCTGCTAGATATGCCAGTATGTATCGGGAGAGAATATATATATATATATATATATATATATATATATATATATATCTATATATAAATATATATATATATATATATATATATATATATATATATATATATATATATATATATATATATATATATATATATATATATATATATATATATATATATATATATATATATTTATATATATTTATATATATATATATATATATATATATATAATATATATATATATATATATATATATATATATATATATATATATATATATATATATATATATTATATATATTTTATATATATATATATATATATATATATATATATATATATATATATATATATATATATATATATATATATATATATATATATATATATATATATATATATATATATATATATATATATATATGTGTATATTTTTTATGTATTTATATATATATATATATATTTATATATCCCAGGGTCTGGGTGGCTACTGGGAGCGTCGGCAGGTGGCGGATAGCCGAACGACCTGCAGTGCTGGCTGTGCTATCCACAGACACGCTGCAGGTTACCACCGAATAACCAATAAGGTGGCGCTGACCGACCCTCCAATCTGAGGTGTTATGCGAACATGGCGGTGGGAGAGCACCGTCGTTAACGGAGCCTCGAGGATACTGGGCGACCTCCTCGAGTAATAGCCTTGCCACGCCGTGCGGGGCTCCGGCGTGGTCGACTTTTTAATTCCCTAGCTTTTCGTTGGAACTACATGGACAAGAAGGAAAACCAAAATCGCGGGAAGTCACCGCAACCCAGGATGCTCAAGAGCGTCCTGGCACCTCTCGCACTCCGAGCTTTCCTTGGGAAGCAGAGAGGGAAAAACAAGTAAGAGAAGGAAAACCTTCGGAGCAAGCATCCGGTAAAGGTTCTTCCTCCAAGAAACCCTCCAGAAACAACCGGAGGAAACAAGATCTGCCACCCCCAGGCAAGCCTGGTGGTATCGAGCGAAGAAGAACAAATGCTGCAGGACGATCAGGAAGCAAGCACTCCAACTCTCCAGTAGCAATGGCTACCCTGGTAAAAGTTGCCAAGGTGAACACTCATCACGCTAAGGGGGCATCAGCCGCCTTATCGAGGGTGTTTTCCAGGGCAAACTTGGGAGTAGTGTTGATCCAAGAACCTTGGGTCAACAGGGGGCAAATCAGAGGACTGCCGAACAGAGAAGGTAAGGTAATCTGGGATGTCAGATGTGACAACCCCAGAGCTTGCACTCTGATCAGAAACGATATTAATTATATCTGTCTTTCAGAATTTATGACGAGGGACCTAGTTTCGGTTCGGACCAAGATCCGCACAGGGCACTCACCCCTCGACATAGTAATAGCCTCAGGATACTTTGCTGGAGACGGGCAAGCACCACCAGAGGAAGTACTACCCCTCCTGCTAGGCTGCGATGCAAACGCGCACAGCACCATCTGGGGCAGCACGGACACCAATCAAAGAGGTGAGCAACTGCTAGAATTTATACTCGCGGCTAACCTTAACGTACTTAATTTGGGATGTGTTCCCACCTTTGTGACTAGGGCTAGACAAGAAGTATTAGATTTAACGCTCGGCAGCCCGAGCATTAGTAGAATGGTAAGGAACTGGAGGGTTTCAGACGAACCATCTCTCTCCGACCATAGAATCATTATGTTCAACGTGGAAGGGCTTGTAACACAAACATCCTTCACTAGAAATCCTAGAAACACAGATTGTCACTCAGAAGAACAAATGGTAGCTACACAGAGGATGAAGAGCAACGAGCTCTCATCTTACTGGAGACGCACTTTCCAGGTAGCATACCATTTGAACCCGGAAGATCACGGAAAGAACCGCGCAGGGACAAACGAGAAGACTGGGAAGTAGCAAAAACCATATGCACTCCCCAGAGGCTGAAATGGGCAATTAACTCCTTCCAACCATTCAAGTCACCGGAAATTGATGGCATATTTCCGGCCCTTCTGCAAAAAGGGCAGACGGAATTACTGCCGTTCATTATTAAAGCAGCCAGATTTAGTCTGGCGCTCGGGTTCATACCGAGCACCTGGAGGAGAGCACGGGTAACATTCATTACCAAAACAGGAAGGAAGGACCCCACCCTCCCGAAGTCATTCAGACCGATCTGTCTCACATCCTTCCTACTGAAGACACTGGAGAAGATGGTAGATAACTACATTAGAACCAAGATACTGGAGAGGGTGCCATTGCACCCCGGGCAGCATGCATACAGGGCGGGCAGATCAACGGAAACCGCTCTTTATGTGCTCACCGAAAACATCCAGAAATCACTTGAGTATAAGGAAATGGCCATTTGCGCCTTTTTAGACATAGAGGGGGCATTCGACAACACCTCTCACGAAGCAATAAAAAGGGCCCTAATGAACAAGGGCGTGGACAGAACCACATCCAGATGGATGTGCCAAATGCTGGCTACAAGAACGGCCGAAACGAAGGTGGGCGAGAACACCTTTCGGGTCAGTACAAACAGGGGATGCCCACAAGGAGGGGTACTATCACCTCTGATGTGGAGTCTTGTTGTGGACGAATTACTCGAAACACTGACCGGGAACGGAGTCACTTGCCTCGGCTATGCTGACGACATAGTCATCATGGCCAAAGATAAATTCGAAGGAACCCTCTGCGACCTCATAGAAAGGGAGCTACAGACTACCAGAAGGTGGTGCCTCTCGGTGGGATTGAGAATTAACGCATCAAAAACCACAGTGGTACCCTTCACTAGAAGAACAAAGCTTCAGCACTATTACTACAGGACTATTCGTCTCGACGGAGCAGACTTAGAATGGCAGCAAGTTGTGAAGTATCTAGGGCTCACCCTAGACTCAAAACTACTCTGGAACATGCACGTAGAAAAGATCGTTAACAAGGCAAAATCATCACTGATGGGGTGCAGAAACATCGCAGGAAAACCGTGGGGCTGTAACCCATCAATACTGCGATGGATGTACACCATGATAGTGAGACCTATGATCACCTACGGAGCAGTAGTGTGGTATGGCAGAACCGAACTCACCACAGCAAAGAAAACCTTGGAGAAAGTGCAAAGTCTAGCATGTCTTTGTATAACAGGAGCAATGAGATCGACTCCAACAGCAGCACTAGAGGTCATTCTGGACCTCACTCCTCTCCACATCACGGTGAGGAGAACTGCTTGGGGAGCAAACCTCAGGTTGGCTAAAGTTGGACTCAAAGGTGCTGCATACGGTACAAGGGACTCAACCCTTATCGGAAGTGCACACCTTGCTGACCTCCCAACTGACGAAATTATCAGGAAATTTAGTTTCAAGAAATTATTTCGAACGGAACTAAATACCAAGAAGGAATGGAGCATAGAATCCATTCGAGCACTGGAGAAGAATACCATAATATGGTATACGGACGGATCTAAAACTCCCGAAGGAACTGGAGCAGCAGTCGTTGGGCCTCGTACCAAATACTCAGAACCCATGGGCCAGTTCCCCAGTATTTTTCAAGCAAAAATTCACGCCATAGAAAGGTGCATTCAGTTCAACCTCGATAGGAAATATCGGAACAAGGAAATTGCGATCCTCTCCGATAGCCAAGCAGCCATCAAAGCGTTGAGCTCTTATAACATCAACTCAAAGATGGTTTGTGAATGCCTAGACAAACTGAACGATCTGGGCAGGAACAACAAAGTGATCCTCCTCTGGGTGCCGGGGCACGCCGGAGTGAAGGGTAATGAACAAGCAGACACCCTGGCACGAAAAGGTGCGTCAACGCCACTGATCGGGCCAGAACCTTTCTGCGGACTTGGAAAATCTTACTTCCAAGAAGAACTCAATAAAGCTGAAGAAGCAATGAGAGCAACATACTGGCAAAGACTTCCAGGACTGAGGCAGGCCAAAGATCTTCTCGGAAAGTTCAACCGAGCAAGATCGAAGACACTGATTAACCTCAGCAAAACTAGTCTAAAGACAATAACAGGATTTCTTACGGGGCATTGCAGAATCAAAGAACACCTAAGGAAGCTAGGTTTAGAGGGGGACAGCACCTGCAGATTCTGCAAGAAACGTCCAGAAACACCCCACCATATACTGATGGAGTGCTATGCTGTGCACCATGAAAGACTTAACACACTGGGATCATACCAGCTGACTGTAGAAGAAATACCACGAATAGACCCCCTTAAAATCCTCAAATTCCTGAAGGTATTGAGGCTTGAGGGGCTGCTGTAAAACGAGAACACATCGAGAAGCAGAAGAAGATGGGGCACAATAGATCTAATAAGGTCGCAGCGCATCGGTCACCATCCGCACTCACCAATACCAATACCAATCATCATTTTTTGAACAAAACTCAGGCCTCATAATAGGTTCACCACTTAGCTCTCTATTGGCATAATTCAGAAAAATCAATCATCAAAAATATATTGTCTTCTGGTACCGTTATGTTGATGATATTTTAGTAGGCTCTCAAGGTTCAAATAGACAAATAGACCAATTTTTTAATTATCTCTTAAATAATTTTCATACCAACATAAAATTTACTGCAGAAATAGAAAATAATAATCACATAAATCTTCTAGGCTTAACAATATCAAAATAACATAATAAACTTTCATATAATATCTACAGAAAAGTTACGTTTACAGATGCAACTATTCCAATTGAATCTTTCAACCATATAAATCACAAACTTGCGGCCTATAATTCAATGATTCACCGAGGTTTTTCCATCCCTCTATCAGGTAAAGATTTCAATAAAAAAATTAATACAATAAAACAAATAGCTTCAAATAATAATATTTCTATACGTTTTTAAAACCAAATTATCAATCGTAAAGAGAAGAAATAAACTTCCTGGTTACTATTCTCTATAATGGAACATCCAGAAAGAAGATATGCTAGTATGAGTTATATTGGTCAATTATCAAATAATATTTTCAACTATTTTTCAAAATTTAATATAACAACATCGTCTTCATCGAGTGGGTTAATCTTAAGCAAACTTTTATTCAATGCCAAACAAAAAATAGACAAATATAAAAAAGCTGGGGTTTATAGAATTGAAAGTGGTGAATGCCCAATTGCCTAACATTGCACAAACCGGACGAAATTTTGAATCTCGTTTTAAAGAACATATTTCTTCCGATAGTAAATCTGCGATATTCAAACATATAAAAACTACAAGTCATAAAATCACAATAAAAGATCTCAAATTTCTACATACTTGCAATAAAGGATCCACAATGAATCTGTTGGAAACTTTGGAAATTAACAAGCTTAGGAAAAACCCAGAATTCCAAACTGTAAATAACCAATTAGACCTCAACTCCTCGCCACTCCTAAATCTGTAAGGGTGAGATATAAATAGTTTTACCTGATATGTCTACATTTACTTAATAATGACGTGATAGTCGAAACCGGTTGTACCTATATTTTAAATACATTGTGACGAAATGCATTTTTATTTCTGTTCATTTGTTAAATAGTTCATCAATGTTGCTAATATATATATCGTCGTTGCCGCGGTGAAACCTCCTAAGTGACAAAAACATGATTTGACAGGAGAAGCAAATAACTGATTTGTAAATAATTTAATAGTACCTTTTTCCCAGAAAAAACAAAACTTCAACCACCGAGATAAACTACTTTGAAACCACCTTTGTAACGTCTGAGCCTTGGAATTGTCACATAGGTGATTTGTATGGTACCTTTAGCAGAGCGGATAACTCTTACACATAGGAAGATTCTTTTTGATCAATTTAAACCGTGTTACGTTCTTTTAACACATGGATGCTTTCAACTAGCACATAGGTGGTAAAATCATGTTTCCAATGATATCAAAATCACGTTTTGGACTTTTTGTCACATAGGAGGTTTCACCGCGGCAACGACGATATATATATATATATATATATTGATTTGTTACGGTCGAGAATATATCCAATATCATTTATACTAGATGGGTTTTTATCAAGACATCAGTGACACATATGGTCCCGGTACTACAAAGTTAATGAAACAGTTGGCCAATCTTAATAACACCTTAGCAAGATTGAATAATCGGAGATATTTTCTTTTACGCTGCAGATCATCACATATTGTGCCTAATCATATAACCAATAGTACTAAGAATGTCTTAAGTTTGTTTTCAATTTTCAATTGTGTAACGATGACGAACATGACAACGAATTTTTTAGCCAAGTTTAACAGTAAAATTCTCTCATTGGAAATAAAGTTAACATGTAGGGATATTAACTTGTGTAAAAAGGGAATAACCCTGACAATAAACAAACTTGGTGATAAGATCCCAGCAGCGTTATTAAAGGAGTATTACAGTAGAGTAGAAAAAAATTGCAAATTCAAGTTTGTGAATGTAAAACTGAAACATATCAGCAAATTTGATAAACTGTTGCAGGACAAGAATAAACATAACTTAAAGACTTTATTTCATGACAACTCAAAATGGTTCAAGAACATATCTAGTACTGAGATTCCTCAGGACATACAAGGTTTTTTATCTCTGGGTCCAAAATTCAGTGTTTCTTGTCCAGGCAAAGACACAAAATTAAAAAACTTTCTGGCCGAGACTGAAAATATAGTCCAGAATATACCTGACCAAAATAGAAATAATCTAAGATGCCAAATAACTAATATTTTAACCAACTATATTCAATCTTCCATCGCCATACACCTGACTTCATTTACAAACTATATAAAAAAAACACAAATATTTTTGAAAAACCAATAAACAAATCCTAATTTTACAAGCGGAAAAGGGGGGTTGTACAGTTGCTATGGACAGAAATGAGTATATCGAAAAAACAAATAGTTTATTACATGATCAAAAATACCTATCAAAGAATAAATAAGATCCAACACAACCGTTACAACGAAAATTCAATGATATTCTAAAAAATATAAAGAAAGCAAATGAGATCGATGAATTGGAATATAAAAAATATGTAATATACAACGCAACTTGTCCCAAAACTTTATTGTCTCCCTAAGATACATAAAATAAATACCCCACTCCGACCCATAGTTAGTTCAATTAATTCTATCACTTACGCCATTTCAAAGTTTCTTAGCAATATCTTAACGGATGCCTTAAGTGAGGAAACTAACTACAACATAAAAGACACGTTTTTCGTTTGTTAATTTGATAAGAGGAGTGAAAGTACCAGAGGGATATGAATTGATTTCATTGGACGCTATTTCATTGTTCACGAAATATTCCAAATGATCTCATAATAGATATAATAAAGGTAAAGTGGGAAAAAATAAAACAGTACACACAAAAATCTCAAAAAATTATTTTCTTCAACTTTTCACTTTCATTTTCAACTCAACTTATTTTAGCTTCAATGATGAATATTACAAACAGATATTTGGTACTCCTATGGGTTCTCCATTGAGCCCTATTTTGGCTGTGATTGTTCTTGATCATGTGTTAGACAATGTTACCAGTGGTTTACCGTTTGACGTGCCGTTTATGTATAAATTTGTTGATGACATTATAACTAGTGTACCAACTACACACATAAGAACAATTTTAGATAGCTTCAACTCATTTCATAAAAACATACAATTCACAGTGGAACGTGAGGAAAAAAAGAAGCATCCCATTTTTAGACACCAAAGTAATAAGGCAGGATGAGAATATTATCATCCTCGATTGGCATAGAAAGCTGACAGCATCCGACCGATACATAAATTTCTATTCAAATCATTCAAAAACATCAAAAATTAAATACCGTAATGGCCATGAAAAATAGGATCAGTCACATATGTGATAAAACATTTTTACAACATAATTTGAAACAACTTTTTGATATCTTCAGCAACAATGGATACCCTGGATACATTCTCAGACGCCTCATTTATGATACAAAAATTCTACGATAAAGCACCAAGTGACAACCCCACCAGCAAAAAATACGTTAAATTGACGAATATAGATGGATTAACAAACAAGATTATCGCACTTTTTAAACAGTACAAAGACATCAGCATAGTGAAACATAATACGTTGACTAATAAAAAACTCTTTTCAAAGTTGAAAGACGTCACTCCACCGCTATTTAAAAGTGACGTCATCTATAAAATAGACTGCTGCAACTGCAATGGATGCTATATAGGTCAAACTGGTCAATGGTTGACACAAAGAATTACGCAACACAGGAGTGATTGCAAGATAAAAAAAGGATCATGTGCACTTACAGATCATCATTTGAAAACAGGACATCAGTTTAAATTCGAAGATGTAAAGATTCTAGACGAAAATCATAATTACAAAAATCGTATTTTCCTTGAAATGTACCATATTGTAAAAACACAAAATGCAATAAACTATAAAACGGATACAAATCAACTCAGTGGCATTTACTGGAATATTCTAGATAAAGTTTAACTCCATGCTGTTTTCGTACGGGGTCATTCGTTTTCCTGTTCTCATCTGTGATAGTCGATGTTTATTATTTTCATTTTTTATTATTTTAATATGTGTGTGTGTTAATAATCTCTGTAAGTAATGAAAGAAAATCTCTTTGTATGTATTTTATTGTAACATTATACTTTGTAGCTTCTCCTGAAGAAACCATAAAATAAATGGCGAAATATTGAGAATAATTGAGATTTCAATCAACACTGACCGCTTCCCGATATATATATATATATATAAGTATATATATATATATATTTATATATATATATATATATATATATATATATATATATATATATATATATATATATATATATATATATATATATGTATATATATATATATATTTATATATTTATATATTTATATATTCAGCAAATATCTAGAAAGTCTCCAAAATTTTGATCTAGGAGATCTAAAACGATTTTAAAAATCACTCCATCACTACACTTTTGTCTTTCGATAATGTGCAAATGTCTATTGTTTTCTGGGAAAATAAGAATGGGATAAATATATAGTGGTATTGATTGTTTCAATTGATGAATATTTGGAATTTAAGAGAGAAACATGTGAAAACCTTTGTGGATAATAAATACCCATATATTGAATTCAACGAAAAAAATGTTTGTTGAGGTAGTAAATAGTTCATCGATGATATTAAAACTAACCTATTGCCAGGGGAAAATAGAGAAATATTAAGTATCAATGTTTAATTGGGATAATATTTTTGGAATTTGTTTTGATTTCTCCGCATTCTCGAGAAAAAATATGATCCTTCTACATACTGCAGTACTATCCATCTCTATAAAAAGATCGGAAAACGAATCAACGTGAATATTGTTAAACACTATTGAGTTGAGTTTTTTTATAATCAGTATGGTTTTCAAAGTCATTATCCGATAGGCGACTTATAAGGTTTCTTTTGTGAATTATTCTTGAATATTAGAATAGTTAGAATGGTATGGGAAATCTGGAGAAGCCTATGATAACAAAAATTATTTCTTCAAGAAAATCTTCAGGTGGATAAGAAGTGTTCTCGCTAATCTATCGTGAAGGATGTACTCAGACAATTCTCTCACGAATAATGGTGTAAGGCAGAGACATTCTTCTGCATATGATATCTTTATCACACATCAGCGATCTACTGTATTTGATAAATGATAAAATGAAATACATTGGCTATAACAAAACTTCAATTTCGTCGCTTCAAGATGAACAACTTGTCGATATTTTAGACTGGAATAGTATAAAACTAGCATTGAACACCTACAGTATATCTTATATTAAGACCCTGACCATTTGCTAGGTAACAATTTAAATAACATCTGCTATATCACTTTCTCAGGAAACATTGCAACCAGAAATATAAAAGCCCGAATAGACAAACTATTCAACCAAGAGATTATATTACACTTCAATCCCTAATAACGAACGCCGTATCCAACATAGAGTATATCACTAATTTGGCGTTTTATATAGCAGAAAAGAAAGACCTTGCTTCAGGGTGGAACAAATGTAAAGAAAAGAAAAGTATGTAAAATATTCAAAATGGATTTCATAAATAATCGATTCAAGCTGCAGCTTGTAATAGTATCCTTTTTCTGATTTTAACACCATTAATCGAAGTAACATGTTTTGAATAAAAGTTAAAATTTTTTCCAAGATGGATAACAAAATAATAGAATAATTACTAACGAGCTATTTCGTTAGATGAATTTAAATTATTACAGCGTGAAAAATATAGCATAGGAGCTATAACAAAAAAATTAGCGTTCTATACTCAAATAAATATATCACAGAAATCCTGTTTAGAGAAATAATTAATGTGTGTTACACCTATAAATTAAAACTTGTATTGAAATATGTTCTATAGAGTTATTTGATACGGTAAAACCAAAGGCAGATACCTTAATACGTAGGGATTATCGTTCGAATTATATATTCTTTTGAGGCAACCTTATAAGTTTGGATAACTAACTTAATTTCTGAACAATGAAATCTTGATACAGATAAGAAAAGCACTTCAATAAATGATACATAGTATCAGCTGTAACTCACGAGTTAAATGACTATTTCCAACGTAATCTACAAGAAATCAAAGAAAACTTTTCTCTGTCCTAGATTTCTACAAATTCAAAAAAACAAATGTAGAAATAATGTTAGAAAAGAACGCATCGAGTTGTTCATATTTAAGATTAATCACAATTGAACTCACATTCTCATGAAATAATATCGATATAAAATAATAAAACAAGGAAAGTCCTAAAATAATTGGTAGACTATTTAACATCTTCCCAAGAGTAACGATTTTGTAACATACTCAAAATATTAGGACAGGTATTGTTCTCCTTATTTTAGAGTTTTATTTTTTTTTAATGTATAAAATTATCTAGTAAAACGAAGTAAATGAAGGATTTTTTCAAATTATGAATTTCATACAATTTCTGATATAAAGAATTGTTTATTGAATTCGAAGTCCTTTTTATTCATGCTTGAAATTCAAAAATTATTTCATCATATACCTACTTAAATTCCACGAGTGTATCACGAAATATGTTCGGGGTATGAGTGATCTTTATTGATGAATATTCTCTAACACAACTCTCGTATTATATTGGAGTGAAGTAAAAGTTGTGATATATGTCTGCAGTTCACATTTACTTCTTGTTTTAATTACAGTACCAATAATATGACATTGAGACAGAGTAATAATATAGGTAACTAAGGAACAAAATATTTGGATATATGTCACTCATTTAATAATGACGAATACATTCCAACAATCGATTGGAGTATAACACAATCTCAATTTCAAAAGTGCTCAGGTTAAACAAAGTATCAAACTCGAGATGTACGGCATTGAGGTAACAGGACAATGCCGTAATTGGCAGGTGAAGGATAATTATATTTCCTCTTGGCTTTGATATTTATGTGGTTCTAATTAATATCACTACTAATTTATGCCTTGGGATGAACAAGATTGTTATTCAACTTGATATTGATCGAACTTGCAACCGAAGAGAGTATTATATTAATAAGAATGTGATTGATATAAATGATGAATTTTTATAGAAATTAATTTCATTGTCTTACAGTTTCATTTTATTTTTCCTAAATACAATGTCCTTTTGAAAGAATACATAAATTGATGATTATCATCTGTTTTATGTCTGAAGAGTTGATAATTTTGAAAAAAAACAAAGACTTGCAAGTGTTCTGATGTGATAATAAACATAGTAAAATCAAGTTTTGTTTTTGTTCACCGTGCCATTTAGCTTGTATTGTGAAAATAATTCTGGTTCGAAGGGTTGGGAAATACATATTATATTTTACTTTCTATTATATTTGAATTTAGGACAATCGATGGAAATCAATAAATAATTAATGAATACTATACTATACAAAATGTTCAATAAAAAAATATCATATGACCTTTATCGATATACTGTAGTAAGTTATACGATCATGAAATACAAACAGTGTTTGTTTTGGTTTTTATATTTGATGATGGTCCAGTGGATGCGAAATTGTGTGTTTTAGATTATCTATTTATGACGGTCCTTGATACGGTAGGAATATTAAATGAAGAACGGTTATTTCTTTTCGTAATATGAATTAAATAATTAAAAATGGGAGGATATACTAAAGTTTTAATTTGACAAATAGTTTGTTCGTTAAAAAAATTTACTAGCACTCAGTGTTTATTATTGTATCAATACGTAAATGTGAAGTTCCTGTTTGAAATTCAAATTACGAAAAGAGCAATATTTTATATAAGTGAGGCTATATTTCAACCCATTATGCGTTTTCCTGAATTTCACTGAATTCAACATTATCCAAGAACATTAATTAATCACTTTTGCTTTCCGGAAAATGTGTTGTTCATTATTAAATACTTCCAAATCCATAAAAACGTAAGGTGGAAGAAAGAAATATGAAGCTGCTAATTTCATTCTCTTCGGAATATAATGTTGAACAAAATGTGATAAATTAAATTATTCTTGAGTTCTTAATTGAATTTCTGCACAGGAAGGAAATAACCATAATCCGAATTAATTAAGTTTGGAGCACAAGAGAAGATTATAAATTAAGAAGAAAAACAGGGCAGAATTGCGTTATTGTTTGATCGCTGGATATAAGCATTGGTTGAAAACGGTCAAGCTGAAACGGCGTTTCGAATAAGAAGTCCTCTTCCGTCTGATTGAAAATGACGAACTAGGATAAAATGCGTAAAAAGGTTCTGAGAAATAAAAAACTTTTCCTATATGTTGACCTATCAGGATCATCATCATTTGCTCTGTCTGACCTAATGCTAAGCATCTTATGGTCTGCTAAAAATAATTAAAGTTATGATTTCAATTACATCAGAAATTTTCAATTGAAAAGTTCGAACTGAAAACAATCAGTTTTCGATAATAAAATAAAAGGATTGCGTTATAAACTGCCAAGATGAAATGCGAGCAAGAATCCTGAAAGGAAATAAATGCTATTATGCCTATCTAAAACTGATAGGGAGCAGTATACTAAACAGAAAATCTAAGATCACAATCTATAAAATACTTATAAGACCAGTAGTAACCTATGGGTGTGAAACATGGACACTTACAAACAACGATGAAAATCAATTGAGAATATTTGAAAGAAAGAATGATCCTTAGAGAATATACGGCCCAATACATGAAAACGGTATGTGGAGAATAAGGATGAATCACGAAATTGATGCACTTATACAAGGAGAAGATATAGCAAGATACATAAAAAGTCAAAGGATAAGATGGTTAGGACTAGACCTGTGTCGATCGTGATTGATCGAATCTTTTTGATTCGATCGCAACCTATACACGAGTGATCGAATCACGAATTTCTACAAGACCCGATCTTATTTAACCCGATCCCGATTTACTTGACAAGACTAACCAAATTGCACTTTATTTTCATATGTTTTTTATACAACAGTATATAACTGATTGCTGGCTGATACAATCGTTTACATGCTTTAATTCATCGCACTCTTTCTCGTGTTGTTTTGAATTTTGACACGTAATCCAAAAGGAACCGATTTTTTCAGGAACGCTCGCGTAGAAGAGTCGCGACCTGTCGATCTCTCAGTCTTTTGGGTCGCGAACTCGATCGATCGCGTCTTGATCGAGATCGAATTCAGTTTGAGATCGAATCAGTGACATGCTGATATATGTACTGTCGATCTTTCTGTCTTTTGGGTCGCGAACTCGATCGAGTCGTGATCGAGATTGAATTCAGTTTGAGATCGAATCAGTGACATATATAGGTATGACCCGCGACACGTGATTTTATATTCAGGTTTTGCTTGCGTGTTTTAGTGAACTTAGTTGATATTATCGTCGTCTCCTCTATCCACATTTATATACATTAATGAAGCGTCTATCTATAATAAAAGAAGCTCTTTAAAACCGAAAAGAGCCTCTCAAATTTTATTTCTTAATCACAATTTGGAGTAAAGTATCATTTTTGATATTAAAATATATTAGTTATTTCCATTTTTAACATTTTTATGTTGTTTTTCACTAATGTAAGTTATCTTATTAATATATATTCTACCCGGTTCACCGGTTCAGCATTCGTCATTCGTTACAAAGGAACTGCGACCTGCGAACCAAATGATCGAAATGATCGAATCTTTTTAACCCGATCACCATACGAATGGATCATGATCGACCCATGATCGATCGACACAGGTCTAGTTAGGACATGTATACAGGATGGGCTCCCAGTGTTGAGCTTGACTCTTGAAACCTATATTGTTGTTCTGAAATGTTGAAGAAATCTGCCAATCTTATTTTAATTACTCTTTCGAGAATTTTCGAGACAGCAGATGCGATGGAAATTGGGCGGTAGTTGCTCATGTCATTTTTATTTCCCTTTTTGAATATTGGTATTATTTTCGAAATTTTTAGGGACGATGAAAATTTACCTTCCTCAAGACACTGATTTATCAAGTGTGATAATTTTTCCTTAATAATATAGAAAATTATTTTAATATCATTTATTGATATGCAATCTGAACCTCTGGCACTTGTGTTTTTTATTGAGCGTATGATTTGACTAAGCTCTCTTAATGTACACTTTCTGAGATATATACATCTGTCGTTATAGAATTCTGGAAATATAATGACATTTTGACAAATTATTTTTTTCTGCATATTTAAAGCTATTTCTGAAAACAAAATGTTAAAATTGTCTGCAATCTTTTGTGTGGATGTTATTTTTTCGTTTCGTATTTTCAGACTATTAGTATCAGACGTTTCTTTTTTTTCATATTCAAATTTTCGTTTATTAGTTTCCATATTTTCCTAATATTTAATCCTGCTTTTGTCAGTTTATTGTTAACATATTCTTGTTTTGTTTTTCTCATAATATAGTTGGTTTCTTTTTTCAATATTTTGAATTGTTTTTTGTATAATTCAGTATTTGGATACTTTTTCATTTCCCTATAGACTTTGTCTAGTTTTGTAATCTGATTTTGTATTGTGTAATTGAACCATTTGTTATTGTTTATTATTTTTATATTTTCGATATTAGCACATCTGTTTTTTTATGTCACTGATTAGTTAAATGAGATGATTTATATTATTTATACTCTGAATATTAGCTTCTTGAAGTTGTTTGATGAAGTCTTTATAATTTGTTTTTTATATGGTATGTATTTGTTTTCTATTTAGAACATTATTTTTGAATAATATTTTAAGTATTTTATGATTAGATATAGCACTATCATATCTTCTAATGAAAAACATTTTCTCTACTGGTGTAATGACATGATCGATAATGGTATCTTCAATTCTATTTATTCTAGTCGGGTTAGTATTCTGAATCTTATTATTGTTTAACTGTAAAGTATTTTTGTGACTTTTAGTGTTGTTGCTATTACTTAATGCATTCAGATTCATGTCACCAACTATTATTGAATTTTGCTTTAGGAGACTGTCGATGTGATTTATAAAAAGTTTAATATTGTTTTTTTGGGGCTCTATAAATATTAATAATATTTATTTTCAAATCGTTCAAATAAATAGCGCTATGTTATAACTTTTTTTATGTACAAAATCGTTCTACCTCCCCTTGATTTGCGACATTCAAAGATGGCATTATAATTATTAATATTAAAATATTTTGTTTCTTTATCTTTTAGCCAGGATTCTGTGACAGCAACTAAGTGTGGATGATATATATATATATATATATATATATATATATATATATATATATATATATATATATATATATAAATATATAATAATAATAATAATAATAATATATATTTATCCTTTCACACATTACATAAATGTATAGGACACGTCACATACTAAATATACATATTAACCTAACAAGTAACAAATTAACTTATTAGGAGAGAGACTAACAGAATTCGACTGAAAAATGTTCTGTAAAAGCAGTGTTTAAACAGAATATTTTTAATTTCCTTCTTAAAACATAATAAATCTAAAGACATAATCCCTTGGGGGAGACGATTGTAAAGTTTGATTCCTACATAACTAGGCGATAACTCAAACTTAGAGGTAGCATGCGTAAGAATACATAATGTGTCCTTATTCCGCGTATTATACTCGTGAAAACTAGTAAGTTTATTCAGATTCAATAACCTATGCCGAACAGAAAAGAGACAATGTAAAATATAGATACACGGCAATGGTAGAACTTTCTGCTGAATAAATGTCGGTCGGCAGGACTCCTGGGGTTTCAAATTATAAATGAGGCGTATAATCCTTTTCTGTGTGAGAAAAACTCTTCCACTTCCAGTAGAGCCACCCCACAAAACAACATTGTAACTCAGATGACTGTGAACGAGTGCATAATACACCGTGAGTGGTCTCTCCATTGCAACGAGTGTTTAAGACGACTAAGCGCGTAGAATGATTTGTTTAACTTTTTACTGAGTTGATCCACGTGACAGTGCCACCTCAAATACTTGTCGACATGTACACCCAAAAATCTTACACAATCTGCGGATCGTAATTCATGTTTCTGAAAATCGATAACCAACGCTTCGTTCAGGTTCATTTCACGCAGTTGAAACTGCATAAATTCTATTTTATCTGAGTTTAACATTAGAGAATTCTTTTAACACCAATCCGAGAATTCCCGGATGAGTCTCTCGCATTTTAACTTGAGTTCACCAGTGGTCTCAGCCGACACCGCCAAGGAAGTGTCATCAGCAAACAAGGTGATAGAGTCACCATTGATGTACTCGGGTACATCGTTTACAAATAACAAAAAAATCAGAGGTCCCAACACAGAGCCCTGGGGCACTCCCATAGTCTGAGCATAACATTTCGATTTAACTTCATTGTTCTCAACAAAATAATTGCGGTCAGATAAAAAACTCGTGATCCAGTTCAGAAAAACTCCTCTAAATCCTAAACTATACATTTTGTTGGTCATGAAATTGAGCTGTAAGCAATCGAATGCTCGTGACTCGTCAAAAAATAAACCCGCCATATAGGAGCTATCGTCAAGGCAACCGTACACAAATTCAACAAAATTGCATACGGCAGACTGGGTTGATCTACCACTGCGAAAACCGTGCTGGTAGCTAGAAATGATTGAAAATTTGTTAAGGTAGTTCAACATTCGACCATGAACCACCTTCTCAAATACCTTAGACAAAATACTCAGTAAAGAAATGGGACGATAGTTAGTTATGTCAGTCATATCGGTTTTTTTGAACACAGGGATAACTTTCAAAATTGATGGAAATTCTCCCGAGGATACCGACTGGTTAATTAAATTTGCAAGGTGGATCGAGATATGTGGAGCTACTGCTTTTAGAATTTTAGTGGATAGAGCATCGGCGCCAGAGCAATTACCGTTTCGCAAATTTTTGATGACACATATGACTTCATCAGCCAGGACAGGATAAAAAAAGAAGTTGTTACAAGATAACTTATGAGACGTACATGACATGGATCTAATATCTCCATAATGTTCTTGTAATGCCAGTTCACACGCGGATGAAAAATAGTGTCCAAATGCATCAGCAACTCGTGTAGGATCTGAAATGGAATGACCATCAACATCCAGAACAATGTTATTATTAGAGCGCTGTCTCATGTGGCCAGTTTTTCTAGCGACCAGGTTCCAAACAGTTTTATTTTTGTTGTTAGACTCATTTAAGGTCTTCTCGAAAAATTTTAATTTACTGGATTTGAGAAGTTGGATATACTTTATATGCATAGCGCTCTTCAACAGATTTTAAGTTAACACTCAGCAGTGTCGATTTTTTAGCTCGATTGACGCTTTCAAGATTTCGGAAGTAATAAACTTTTATTACGTGTAGCGGTAGAACGTACATACTTGATAGGACAACATGTGTCGACTAGAGAAGTTAGGAGTTCGAAGGTTTTGGTAAAACTACTATTAACGTCCGAGTAAAGGTATATGATGTCAAAATTAGTTTTAGTTGCCAGTATGCTGAGCTGCTCCAAATTATCCTTTGATAATGCTCGATAAGAGCAAGAATTAGAATCAACTGACCTGCTGCTATGATGTTCAGTGGTGTAGTTTAGCATCCTGCACCTATGATCGACAATGCCGGCGTCAAAAACTGATGATCTGATGAGATTTGGATCAACATTAGTGAGTATGTAGTCAACTTTTGTGGAAGCAGTGACA
Source organism: Cynegetis impunctata (assembly GCA_030704885.1). Lineage (NCBI taxonomy): Eukaryota > Metazoa > Arthropoda > Insecta > Coleoptera > Coccinellidae > Cynegetis > Cynegetis impunctata. The sequence continues at coordinate 201,874 of JARQZK010000033.1, forward strand.
TTGTTTTTATTAGTAAATATTCGCGTTGCATCTATAGAGGTTAAATTAATATTGAAACTGATAAGAAGGTAATCAAGAATAAGTTTGCGGTAGTATGTAATGTACTGTCAAATGCAGATGAGCAATATACTAGAGCATAGGAAAAAAAGTTTATAAACTTTTCGAAACCACCAGTGGGAGGTCTGTAGACACTCAGGACACATAACTTAGAATTATTAGTTTTAAGATAGACACCACTCACTTCGCAATGCATCTGTGCAGTGATAAGTCGATACACTTGATAGGGTGAAATTCATAGTTGTGATTTACATAAATCGACGTTCCTCCATGTTGACGGGTTTCCCGACAGTAGGAAGCAGCAACCCGGTATTCCGAAAATGACATTTCTGACACTTGGCTGGATGAGCACCAGTGCTCAACGATGCTTATTATAGCAGGTTTTTCCTTCTTGAGGAATACTTCTATACTATTCATCTTATTCGAAATGCCTTGCGCGTTTATATGAGCAATTTTCAATGAAGTCTTCACAATAATAGGGTTTCTGTTGATAGAATTGGGAAGCGCTTTACCTATGATATGATGATGCTCTGACGGCGCCTCGAAAAAAACCTTTTAACCGCGACTCCC
>JARQZK010000033.1:210000-232500 GCA_030704885.1 Cynegetis impunctata
TCATCTTGGGAAAAAAAAACCGAATGTAGCTTACATGCCTTTCCGAAAGCTGGACAATTCAAAGTTGCATTCCAAAAAAAAATGGGAAACAAGGAAATGATGGACAGAAGAAAGGTGTGGATTCATAACTTGAGTGAAAAAATTGTCTAAACATAAGAGAGTTGTTCTTTACAGTTCACTGAGAATAATTATTTTCCCTGCAGTAAGTTTGTGGGTTTTTCCATATAGAATTATACCAACTGATGATGTGCAATTTTCAGCTAACCGAAAACGTAGGGTTTAACTCCAAAGCTATTCCAACGAAAAATCTTCCACTTTTATCGGAATCTGAACCTGGACCATTATCCAGAGATTCTAGATTATTTCATGTAACAACCAGAGATACTATTAAAATAATAATAATAAATAATGTTTATTTGCACAACCAAAATAACAGTTTATCATAACATCAAGAATATGGAATAAAACTTGATTCTATAGCTAGGTAGAAACTAAAATATTCAATTATATAACCAGGAAAACAGAGATTTTATAAAAAAAAACAGATTCTCAGAAGTCAACCGTACTTTTAAGAGAGCTGTTATACGTCAGGAAAATTCAAAAAGTATAATAACTCATTACGTTCAAACCATTCAAGCAGAGTATTCATGTTAATTCTTCTTTTATTTCATGTTGTTTCTTTCAGTTTTGCTGGTGAGTACTTAGTTTTGACCATTATACTCAAAACCTCTTCAGTTGTTAATGAAAGTAGACATGTCGGAGATTTTATGAGGTTTTCTTGAAACTTTTGAAAGTTTTTTTACTTTTTAAATAAATAGCTGTTCTTCTATCATACAGCCTCTTCATGCAACTAATTAGTTTATTCGTCCTCTCCTTTATTTTATTATTGATTTTCATGTACAATAATGAAAACTCAGTGTAAATTTCAACTAGATGAAGGGTAGGTTATCCAATATTGAACAGAGATAATATTGTCCTCGATCGAAACACAATGAACCACTGGAAATACGAAGTCCAAAAAAACACAAATTACGACGATAAACGTTCGAAAACTCAAAATGAAATGAGGGTTAATACCATTACCAAACAATGTAAACAAACGGTTAATGGTCCATAGAGTAGTACCGATATTAGCCGTTCCGGCGATACGATCTTAATTTCATACGCCAATACCGCTGTTAAAGAAGACCGTCTCGTCATCATCGAAGAAAATATGTAGAATAATTTCAATTTTTCATTTTCATCAACCTAAAGAGATGATTTTATTTTAGAATAGATGTCAATAACGTTTATTGTTTTAGTTACCTAGAAAGGGCCAATTATGACGTAAAGATGCGAGAACTATGCATTAAAAGATGTAATCGCAGCAAATTTAAAGGAGCATTGCTCCTTTAAATTTGTTTAATACACTTTTATACAAGAATTCTTTATATTAATAATTAAATAAGTATTATGTAAACTCTATATGCAAAGATTTAAAATAAAGTAGTAATCATAAAAATGACGGGTTATTGCGGAGTTATTGATCGATATATTGAACTTAAATAAAAAATCACATTTTATTCAGTACTCTGAACATCAATAATAGTTGAGAATAAAATTCTTTTATTCTTTACTTTTTAAGAATAAATATTGAAATTTTTCATCAAAAATAAGGTTCACAAGTTACATTTTCAATATCAAGTTTCTCAATAATGAGCAATATATATAAGGAATGTGAATGAAATTTCAAAAGATGCCGGATATAATGAAAAACATTCCTTGAAAAGAAATTTCTCCAATGTCTTGCAATTAAGCTTCATTCTCCCGAAATTGGTGCTATTATTATTTCCATCATAGACTCTAATATCTGAGCAGATGATTTATTGCAATCAGCCCGAATAGAATTGAATTCTAGTAATTGATTGTATTTTAAAAAATATTGCATAGCGTTCTATATGAGTATCATTATTGTAATATAATCTAAAATAATTACGATATTCAAGTTCTTTCTTTAGTGTTTTTTCACCTACTATTGAATTTCAAAGATGACATTGCTACCACAAAGCTTATTTGGGTTGAAAATGTTGAGAGTGTGTGTGCGAGATTGAGAAGTAGTGTATTCGTGTTGCGTAACCTGACAGGATGTGTGTCATCGAACACTATAAGATCTGCGTACTATGCATTGTTTCATAGTATTATGTCCTACCCTACAGCATCATTACCTGTGGAGGTTCGTCGCATGCCTCTCGTGTCTTTGGCTTTATTTTTAGTATATTATTATATATTATATTATTATATGTGTTCTGTATTATAGACTTTTAATCTTTGTCAGTGTTGTTTTGTGTGCCCTGTAAAGTTCATGAATTTTAATGTGTCAGGTATATTTTTTATTACGGATGTATTCATTTTAATAACAAATGTTGAATGCAAAATGTGACTTGTGTATATACAGTTGAAGTTCTTGCGCAAAATCTCAAAAACTTCGAGAAAACAAAGAATCTCTCAATACAAATGGCGATGGTAAGCAAAAAATATTTATTAACTAGAAAATTCACTTCCGTAACATCAACTTAAGCCACGTAAAAATTTTCGACAATCTAACTCAACATAAAGGGTGTTTAGTGTTTTCATATTATTAGACATTAGGTGATATTAATTAAATTTTAGATTTTTTAAGTTTTTTTCGTTAAATTTCATTGGAAAGTGACAAATTTTATTATAACTCTTAATAAAACAATAATATCATATTTAAGCTCTAAGTATTCTATGAAAATGAAATTTTGTCAAAGGCAGAATATTGTAACGAAAAATTTCTTTAGAAAATAATTTTTAGTAGATAATACGAATTCAAATAAATTAAGAAAATTTATTTTACAAATTAAGTTCAAATGAACGTGTTTTTATTCCTAGTTTTATTTTAGATTTTATAAGACTGTAGGTATACACTTTCTGTTGAAATGATATATACCTCCCATTGAAAGGTTTCCAAAAATATATGAGAAAATGCGAGTCATATTTCAAAAACCAATACGAAAACTGAAACTATTTACACATCAATATATGTGAACGTAGAAACACATTCTGAAGGACCCCCCCGATTAACACATATTGATACTCATGAAAAAGCCTATAATGAGAATTGATCTTACGTATTTATTCAGTGGAAAAGTTTGTCGTGCAATTAATTACTTGCTGGGATTCAGAGCGTGTCCCCTACAAAAACGCTATAGATCACATAGGTATCCAAGGTGAACTCTTTCGGTCCATTGAGCCGTGGTTAATTGAACATCCTCATTTTCTAAATGCTTCCAATCTGTGAGATATATCTCGAGTAGTAAATCTGCTTCGAAGATCAGCGTAAGATTTTCAGTAACACACAAGTTTTTGAACAAATTTCGAGTGTTTATATATATAATAATGATAATAATAATAATTTTATTTTGCTTTCGGACATATGTCTATACAAAAGGGTTTCAAAGCTGCATAAATGAAAATTAACAATATTATATTTTCTGAAATTAATAGATAACAAATAAACTTTCTTTTTCTATTCATTGATAACGAATGATCTGATCTTCAAAGCTCCGATTATAAAGTAATATAGTTGATCCAGGTGTTTTTAGGACTTTATCGTCAGTATTTCTTCTACTTCTTCTCTTTTAATATTTTGTTTGATGTACACGTCTACGGGTTTGTAGAAAGGGTACTCGAATATAAAATGATGCAGAGTCTCCTTTTATATATATATATATATATATATATATATATATATATATATATATATATATATATATATATATATATATATATGTTCAGAAAGATTTCCGCGGTCGAAAGTATTTGAAAAACTTGGTTCTCGGGATGAACCGCGTAAAAGATTTGAAAAATCTCGACGTTTCGGCTCCTTTTGCGAAGCCATCTTCAGGAGAATTACAAGGGAAAATAATTCAGATACGTGGCCTCAATCTGCCTACTCCACGAATCGAATTAGGAGGAATCGGAAATAATACGATTGCGTGGTCTCAAACTGCCTACTCCACCAACCGTACTGCTTCCTGTCAACTCTGAAGTCTCAACCTGCCTACTCTTCAGATTCAACTGACGGGCCGATCAATCAATCAATCAATCAATCAATCAATCATAAATGTATATTGAAAAAAATTTTTGGGGGGGGGTACATGTTTTTGCTAGCTAAATATTATATATGGGCAGTTATAAGGTTCTGAAACCTTCTTCAGCCCTTTAAGTTACTAAAAAATGATTTTAATTTCCTATCATTTTACATTACTATAAAAGTCCTAGTCGCGTGGCCGTATTTATAGGGAAGGGGGGCGGGTACTCTATTGACGTAGTTATTGACGTAGTATTGACGTCAATGGGGTATTCACGCACGGTATCAGTGCGGGATGCACTCCGATTGGGTGTGACACGGCGACCACTGAGAAGCGGCTTCCATGCTGATGGGAGTCTGTGACTGTCATCTCTGGTGTTCAAACAATTTGGACGTTTTTCTATTTCTACAGCTTCACGAAATATTCGGGATTTGAATGATCGGACGGGAGCAATAGTTCTTGTATTGGGGAAATCGATAATGTGGCCTGTTTGGGTGTGATGTTGGGAAAGGGCGTTGGTGGTATCTGAATGTCTTACTGAAAGTGAATGTTCCTTGGCACGGACCTGAATTCGTCGGTTCGTTTGTCCTATATAACGGGGGATATTTACAAATATCCCCATCGAAGAAACACTTTCCATCCTAGACACGAAACATGAAATATCCCAAGACAACCTATCCCTGATCAAACATTGCATGGCCAACACTTACTTTATCTTTCAAGGCAATTTCTTCAGACAAATTAAGGGAGATCCAATGGGATCCCCTCTCTTCCCCGTCATAGCCAACATTTTCATGGAACATTTCGAAACCCAAGCTCTCTCGTCATTCGACCTTAAACCATCATGCTGGCTACGTTATGTAGACGATGTCTTTGCGATCTGGCCCCATGGCGGAGACTCGTTGCTCCACTTCTTGAATCATTTGAATGGCATACATCCAAGTATCCAATTCACAATGGAAGTGGAAAACGATGGGTCTCTGCCATTCCTCGATGTCATGGTCAAAACACTTCCATCCCAAGGCTTCTCCTATTCAGTTTATCGTAAACCCACTCATACAAACCGTTATCTGAACGCCCAGTCTCACCACCATCCCTCTCAACTTAACTCTGTAGTTAATACTCTAATCTACCGCTCCATTCGACTATCTGACGACGAACACCGTGAATCAGAACTCAAGACTCTAAAACATATATTATTACAGAACGGTTACAATACATATCAAATCAACAAGAACATACGCAAACACACAAACATCACCCCACCTCTACCACGTTCCAATCCCACTGACCAAGAATCTACACCTAAATTATTCCTTCCTTACATCAAAGGAGTTACAGATAAGATCGCAAGATCTCTCAAAAACACAAACATCAAAACAATATTCACCACCCAACAAAAACTCTCCCATCTAATCAGATCCGTCAAGGATAAAATTTCTAACGAAAATCACGGTGTTTATGAGATTCCCTGTTCCAATTGTCCTCGTTCTTATATATAGGACAAACGAACCGACGAATTCAGGTCCCGTGCCAAGGAACATTCACTTTCAGTAAGACATTCAGATACCACCAACGCCCTTTCCCAACATCACACCCAAACAGGCCACATTATCGATTTCCCCAATACAAAGAACTATTGCTCCCGTTCGATCATTCAAATCCCGAATATTTCGTGAAGCTGTAGAAATAGAAAAACGTCCAAATTGTTTGAACACCAGAGATGACAGTCACAGACTCCCATCAGCATGGAAGCCGCTTCTCAGTGGTCGCCGTGTCAACACCCAAATCGGTGTGCATCCCGCACTGATACCGTGCGTGAATACCCCATTGACGTCAATACTACGTCAATAACTACGTCAATAGAGTAACCGCCCCCCTTCCCTATAAATACGGCCACGCGCCGGTCGGCCCGTCAGTTGACTCTGAAGAGTAGGCAGGTTGAGACTTCAGAGTTGACAGGAAGCAGTACGGTTGGTGGAGTAGGCAGTTTGAGACCACGCAATCGTATTATTTCCGATTCCTCCTAAATTCGATTCGTGGAGTAGGCAGATTGAGGCCACGTATCTGAATTATTTTCCCTTGTAATTCTCCTGAAGATGGCTTCGCGAAAGGAGCCGAAACGTCGAGATTTTTCAAATCTTTTACGCGGTTCATCCGAGAACCAAGTTTTTCATATATATATATATATATATATATATATATATATATATATATATATATATATATATATATATATATATATATATATATATACGCAGGTGCAAAAAAACGCAACAAGTTAATATTTGGCACAATATGAGGTCTCATAGTTTTGTCATTTTAAGTTCGATTTTCAAAATTTTTTCACCAAACTGTAGATAAAATAATGTATTTTAACTTGCGAATTCAGTATTTTGCTAAATGCTGGCTTATTGGACAATATACGAAGTTATGTAGAAGTTTGTTCTTAAGCCCTGACTTTAAAATATTCTCTGGAGCGATTTCGTGGTCAAATTCTTTCGAAATACCAGTTTTTCTTAAGAACCATTCTTTTCTAACATTTAATTTTCTTGGTTCATGCCTTTATGTGCACTAGTTCGTTTTAAAGAACGAAATGAACTTGTCATCAACGGTTTACGTTATGAAATGTAATTTTTACTTGACCACATACAGCAATTTGTGTACACACAGTACCACAGTACCTAGTGGAAGTAAGTATTAACAAAATGAACTGGCCAGTATATTCGCCTAATCTCAACCCCATAGAGCATGTGTGGGATATGCTTGGTAGGCGAGTCCGAGATCGCGAAGTAGCTCCGGCTACGATAAACGAGCTTCGTTCCGCAATTCAGGAGAAATGGCAAAATACTCCTCAAGATACTATTCGTCGCCTCATTGAAAGTATGAACCTACGTATGGAGGCAGTAATAAGAGCTAGAGGTGGTAATACAAATTATTAATTTGAATTTGTTGCAAAAAGTTTGTTTCTTCAGGTTATTCAAGATACAGTTGAATTGGTTTGTTTTGAAGTTTGATTTTTAATTTGAATTAGATAAGTTTGTATAAACAAATTTTGCAATAATTGCTTATTATTATAACTGATATATTTTTGCTTTCTCATTGCTGGATTCATAAACTGAGCTGTCAAACTGAGATTATGGCACAATGAGCAAAGCCATCTCGTCAAAAATTAACATTTCTTAAAATTGGGTAAACTGTTGTTCGGAGATCTTTTGTCTCTTAAATATACACTAGTGTACTTAAAGACATGAACCAAAAACCAAAATGTTGAAAAGGAATGATTCTTGAGAAATATTGGTATTTCGAAAGAATTTGACCATGAAATTATTCCACAGGATGTTTCAAAATTAGGGTTCAACAAAAAACCTCTCAACAACCCTGTATAATGACTATATAAACTAGCTAGTTTTCACCAAAATACTGAATGTGCAAGTGAAAGCTTATAATTTCATCTACAGTTTTGTGGAAAAATTTTAAAAATTGAACTATAAATAAAAAACTATGAGTTCTCAAATATTACCAAATATTAACTTGTTGCGTTTTTTTTGCACCTGAGTATATATATATATATATATATATTTCTATAATTATATATATATATTAATAGATATATATATATATATATATATATAAGGTGATTCATTAAGGGTGGCGACCGGCCGTATCTCGGAAACCGTATGTCCTAGAATTTGAGGAAAAAAATTCTTATATGAAAATCTTCCCTAAAAAAATGATTGAAAATGGTTTTGAGTCCATAGTTTTCCGCTAGGCGGCGCAATCTACCACTTATAAAATATAATTGAATTTTTTACGAAATATTCCCCAATTTAGGCTAGTCAAAAATATCAACTTCAGAAACTACTGATCTAATTCTACAACTTTTGTTGAAGTTATTTTTCTGTATTACTTATTTTGAAATGGTGGGAGAAGTTCTCTTCCTTTAACATAAAAAAGACTGTAACTCCATAATGCATGAACCGATTTTCGAAAACGTAGACTCTATGCAAAGAGTATTTAATGTAGATTTCAGTAACAAATAACAAAAACTTTTTTAATTTTCCAATCGGCAACTAGAGGGTGTTATGTAACACCTAGCTCTATTTATGATTTTTTTCGAGAAATTTCAAATGCAATGCTATAAATCTAACTAGCTAACAAGAAGCCAAATTTGATGACTCATTACACAGAAAATAATAATGAGCCTGATATCAATCACTGCCAATGATTGACCGCATATTCATTATCATAACGTATTTTTCATTAGGACAATGTCCAAAATTTATTGGTAATAATGAATTGCTGTGATTGATCAATCAACGATTTTGTTGTTATAATGAAATCTAGGTCATTATGATAATGTAATTAAATCATGAATCTAATGAAAATAGTCATCATCATAATGTTATTTACATCAGAGCAATGTGCAAAATACATCAAGTTAATGACCACATAGTGATTAATACTATGTACCTTTAATCATCACGACACATTGTCATAATCCCTCTTTTAATAAAGCTATGTTCAATAGGCATAACATTAATGATTGAAAACATTAACCTATGTATAGTTCATCATAGCAATGCACTGCATTCATCACCTAATGTATTAAGTCATTCGGTCAATGTCCGAGAGCATTGGGACAATGCTTAAAGAATCATCGATTGATGAATTTCTGGCTGCACCCCCACCGTCTCAACGTAAATATGCCAAATTTCCGCCTAATTCGCTATACGAGTATCTATCTAACGCTAACAGCCAAACGGTGAAGTGTTATTTGTGTATAAGTAAATTTTTGTGGAAGCAGTTTCTTTAGAAGGTGGTAAGTACAGTAACTGTATTTTTTAAATCTTGTTAGTTTTTTTATAACATTTGAATAAAAGTTACGAAAATATTTTTTGCCAGAATACAATCTCAAAAAAATAAGTAGTTACACTGAACCGTGTTGAAAGAGACGAAAGAATAAAAACATGGCGTGTTTCGAGCACTTATTGTAAAAATATATAAATATATTGCATTTTGAACAATTTTTATATTATTTCGCGAACTACTATGAATTTTGCTATAAGAAATAGATATGCTCAATAATGGAACTTGCTCATACATTGTTTTGCTAAATACCCCTGTAAATTCAGTAAATTACTGAAAAGAAAATTGTATTTACAAAAAATCTACTATTCACTAAAATTGGACGGTCTACACTATTTCAACATCATCTTGAAAAATAATCATTTATTGCAGGTTGTGACGATACTTGACGATCTGGATCTGAAGTAGACCCCGAAATATTCCAAGCACCTTCATATTAATTCAGTATTTAATTTTCCTCAATACAAATCATGGTCGGACAACTATCTGTATAACAACCCAGAGTGCCCTCCACCAAAGATATTGGAAACCAACAATTCACCGCTGAGATCGAAAATGCAGAAACCCGTCGCTAGAATACAAACTTTCTGACATAAGATGTCTACTTTGCAACTGTGGCGTAGGTATGTTTTTTTTAAAATTATTGAAGAATTTTCCTTGTTCATTTTATGTAATATATTAAATTGTCCATGGTCAACAAGTATATTTTTCATGACTTTTAATTTTATCTTGTATAATTTCATGTATTACCTATTACATTCAATAGGTATAATATAGCTATAGTTGCAACTAACTATTATAACTTTACTTCTAGATCGATATGGACTCAACCATGAAGAACGAAAATGATAATTTTTTTCTCAAAAACTGTGAAAAATTATTGCATTTCTGTTCAATGGCAATGTCAAAGACAAGGCGATTGAGTATTTACTAGGCCCATTGGAAATCGAAAATATCGAGGAAAGTAAGTATCTGCTTGTGTAGATTGTGTATTTCAGTGAATGGTGTTCACCCCGTGATGCTAATGTTATAGTAGTTCAAAAAGAGCTTGATATTATTATTCTATGTCAGGGTTGAAAGAGAACACTTTTTTCATTTGTTATGAAATCAAATGACAGCTTGAGAATAATTTGATACATATTTCGTGAACATCATTTAAAGTTCATAACATACTCATTTCATTAAAAAGTAGAGTCCCAATGAAAAAGAAAATCAGTTTTCTAAAATCTGGAATTCACCTTTTTCATTTTTGACCATAATATATTTTTATTTCTAGATGGGCGAGATGAAGCAGCCACCAACAAAGTTGTAAAGAACGATATTACTGGAAAAATGCATACCAAAAAATTTTCACTTACAGCACTCATTTTTATATCTTGCAAAAACACCACAAGAAATTGAAGAATGGATATACATTTTGAATTCGCAGAAAACTTCAATTCAATCTTTTGTGTTCGCAATTGGCGAAGATATAACAAAAATTCAAGGAGAGTTATATACATACTTCGATGGAATTAGATATAAGTTTTTCAATGTTATAAGAGCTGTTAATAGTTGTTTAAATATTATTTATGTTTCCAATTTAAGTTTTTCTCCAGAAAGTATTATGTTTTGGTCGTTTATTGAATACTTTTTTTTAAACCTCGCGCTAATCCAGGAATTGTATACAGTAAAACACATATCTTATGTCAATATTTGAAAAATAAATTGTATTATTCCAATTCAATGAATCTTTTGTGTCTGTTTGTAGTTATCTTTGCAACGTACTCGTTCGACAGTGCCATCATAATTGCTTGGAGCATTAGCAATAATATATAGACTTTTTTCCCTATTGGCAATTATAAACCTGTCACTATATACATATATATATATATATATATATATATATATATATATATATATATATATATATATATATATATATATATATATATATATATATATATATATATATATATATATATATATATATATATATATATATATTATATATATATATATATATATATATATATATATATATATATATATATATATATATATATATATATATATTATATATATATATATATATATATATATATATATATATATATATATATATATATATATTTTATTTATATACATAAGTCTAGTCTATTTTATTTATGAAAACAAAAGGTGCAACCAGTAGGCTCAGATTGATGTATTTTTACATTATATTAACGTCTTCGAACATTGAACGATGTCCGAAAGTCATTGTGCGCATGGCTTAGAATCAATGTATCGCTGATTGAGTCAATGTCCTGGATTCCTTAATTCAATGACTGCAGGTGATCGGTTGATGTACAGAAAACATTAATATCATGCTGGATGTTGATTGACTGATACACAATGGTCATTAGTAGAATGTACTTTGTTTTGAAATCCAGGTGATGAAATCAATGCCTCTCGGGGATTGATATAATCACTTGAACATCAAGCAATCAATAATAATACATTGAATCAATGAACTTGAGCATCGGTTGAAAATTGATGTCCGAATACATTATCTCAATGGTTTTATTCATTATATTCACGTACGTTTTTCGTTCTGTGTAACTTGTCAAAACCGCGAACTGATGTCTCTTTTCATTCCAAAGGTATTGGCATTTTTTGATGAGTGTTGGTGATTGTTGGCTCGCCCTGTAAGGTGGAAGAGAAATTATGTTGCTAAAATTGTTTAGAAAAAAAAACAACATTAACATTACATAACGAAACAAAACTAGTCCGGTCAAATTAGACCAAAAAATAGGAGTGAATTTACAAAAATTCGCACTCAGCTCAAGATTAGTAGGATTGTTCAAAACACCATTATAAATGAAATCTAAAAAGTCCTCATCGATCTGATACGTTTAAAAAAATTTACTCGGGGTCGAATGCCACAAAAATGGTTTTTTTGCGATTTTCAGCAAAGCCGTAAGTTTTATCACGGAATTGGTCTAGACAAAAATTTTAGATCACCATATTATCTATAAAAAAACGTTTGAATAAATTTTTTCTTCAGAGCCACCGTTTTTGAGATCAACGATTCAGAAACTTGAAAGAAATGCAAAAAACACTAGCTCAAAGGTGGCGTTGATACGTGCATATTATGACGATTACAACTCTTTCAACTTTTTGAATCGTTATTTCAAAAACGGCGACTCTTAGAAGAAAAAGTATTTTGAAATTTTGTAAAGATAATTATCTGATCTACAATTTTTGCCTGGGCTAATACATATGATGAGGATGCATTTTATAATCCTTTGATATTCTTTGCACCAAAGAATAATTCAATCCTAGACCTCTTGCAATTTTTCGAATACTCAAATGGGGTTCAGACACTTATAACTAACGCCAATACGTTAATAACATTTTTTTTATTGCGACTTCTACGTATTCTATTTCTTAATGCGACAGGTTGAACATTGCCGATTTCTCGCAATCTTTTGAATAATTTCCGAGAATGACACCGTCTCTCAGGATATCGTATCGCATATTAGAGCAATTACTTCATTTTGTAGACCTTCAAAATACACTTAGCATATCATATGCCTCTTCATTTAAATAAAAAGGCATTATAAAAGAGTTAGTTTGCAAACAGTCAGAATAAATTTGACAGCAATAAAAATTTAAAAGTAAACAATCATTAAAAATTAGTGTCATTTCTATAGGTAACTTGCTGACTGAAACATCTATCTCTCAACAGTTTAACATCATTCGTTATATTGCAGCTCGTCCATGAACATAAAACTATAAGAGACCGTTTGAGAGATTCGGGATTGAATTTTTACCCGAAAATTTTTATCCGAAAAAGTTCAAAGCAAATACTGGCAAGCATTTTGAGTATTTAAAATAATGAGATAGTGGGAGCGTTTTGTAAATTTCTGTTATGAGTAGCTCCCTTAGTTTTGTTTCATTATGTAATGTTAATAAATATTTTTGTGATGCGTCTCTACTTGTTATTTTATCTTCAAAACAAATTTAGCAACATAATTTCTCTTCTACCTTACAGGGCGAGCCAACAATCACCAACACTCATCAAAAAATGCCAATATCTTTGGAATGAAAAGAGATATTAGTTCGTGGTTTTGACAGGTCAATAAGTCATCAAATTTGGCTTTTTGTTAGCTAGTTAGATTTATAGCATTGCATTTGAAATTTCTCGAAAAAAATCATAAATAGAGCTAGGTGTTACATAACGCCCTCTAGTTGCCGATTGGAAAATTAAAAGTGATTTTGTTATTTGTTACTGAAATCTACATTAAATACTCTTTGCATAGAGTCTACGTTTTCGAAAATCGGTTCATGCATTATGGAGTTACAGTCTTTTTTATGTCAAAGGAAGAGAACTTCCCCCACCATTTCAGAATAGGTAATACAGAAAAATGACTTCAACAAAAGTTGTAGAATTAGATCAGTAGTTTCTAAAGTTGATATTTTTGACTAGCCTAAATTAGGGAATATTTCGTAAAAAATTCAATTATATTTTATAAGTGGTAGATTGCGCCACCTAGCGGTCTCAATCATTTTTTAGGGCAGATTTTCATATAAGAACTTTTTTCCCCAAATTCTAGGACATACGGTTTCCGAGATATGGCCGGTCGCCACCCTTAATGAATCACCCTTTATATATACATATATATATATATATATATATATATATATATATATATATATATATATATATATATATATATATATATATATATATATATATATATATATATATATATATATATATATATATATATACATATAATTAGTTGACGGACATTTCCATCTGACTTTTAGTTTTCGGAATAGTCAGATATAAATGAAATGACATTGGGAAGATGGAGAACACTGATGCGAAAATAATAATTTCATCTATTGTTTCTATCGTTTGTGGTGAACAATTTGTTATTTGTAACGTTCAATGCTTAAGGATAGATGAGAATGTCGATGTCATGACACTAGCTTCTATAGGAGATTTATGTGGTAAATTTTGATTTTTCAATTTAATGTCCTAATATTTAGAGGTTGTATTCACTTACTCATATTCTTTGAGAGTCACTAATACTTCATATATTCATATATATATATATATATATATATATATATATATATATATATATATATATATATATATATATATATATATATATACACACAGATCCTGCTCGCTGCTTCCAGAAATTCACAGAACAATCAAACTGGCATGTACAGTTTTATTAAAAAATTATAAATTGCAATTTGCAATTATTGAGTCCGGAATACTTGAAGAAAAATGCGTTTCATCTATGTTTGCAATCAATTATGTTGTATGCGAAACCTGGATGCTGGAGAATATAATATTAGAAAGCTTTCTCACAAGTTCATAGAGCGATTCATCCTGGCAATAACCAAAAATGATCTCGAATAAATAAAAACGACACGACGCAAAAAACTCAAGTGATTGACGTGTGGATACAGATTGAAGTCTTCAAAGTGGAGGTGTTCGGGACGCCTACCAAGAAGGATAGGGAACAGTTGAACCACCGGAGTCACACGGATATTATGGGGTCAATCAAACGATGAGTTGATGAGGTAGTCTAAACCTCAGAAGAAATCATCACATCAACATTTAATGGTCCCGAATATCCAACGATAGACAGGTGGGTATAGGTAAAAATGGAAAAATATTTTAAAATATTATGTCATTTTGAATGGGAGGCTGCATTATATATATATATATATATATATATATATATATATATATATATATATATATATATATATATATATATCAGTGGCGGCTCGTGAGGTGTTTGTTTAAGGAGGCTACAAGAGGTGTTAATAAATACACCATAGGCGAAAATTTTTAGGATTTCAAGGTCAACCGCCTTATAATTTGAAGAAAATCAAAGTAAAACAAGCACCCTTAAATAATAATTTCTTTGGGAAAAAAATTTTTTTCACTTTCGAGTGTCTACCTTGAGACCTGCAACTTCTATTTACAATATTCACAAAAACTCTTCTCATCCAATTAATCAATTCATCTATTCATCAAATTTTTATTTTTTTTCACAAAATAGGTACCTACCTACCTACTTAACGAATTTGTTACCTATTCGAGGAATTAATCAATTGTTGCCCAGCAAGTATCAATAACATTAATTATGTTCTGTTTTTCAAGCAATTTAAATTTGATCCGCGACACGACATGTTCCTGGGATTTTTCGTGCCTTTCCAGAGATCTTGATAAATTTTTTAAATCGTCAAATCCTAAGCGGCCCCAAACAGAGACATTTTCCCTAGTAAAAAGTAAACACTGCCAACAAAATAATTTATTTTTTACCTGTGATCCGGTTAGCCAAGGATGCCCCTCATAATTTCTGATATTAAAACCGCGATTCTGTTGTTTGTTACGCTCCACCAAATTGTTTAATTCCGGGGTAGGTCGGAATACAGTGCACATATATATATATATATATATATATATATATATATATATATATATATAATATATATATATATATATATATATATGTATATATATATATATATATATATATATATATATATATATATATATATATATATATATATGTATATTCAATGACCTATTAGAAATATTTACAGAAAGAAATAAGTTAGCGACTTGAAATTCGGGCTCAGCGTATTGGGAACGTAGATAAGCGATACGCCTCCTAACGGAGTAGAATATTACTAACGCATGGGCCATAGATTGCTTTGTTTACATCTGTTTACGTGTATTTTATAGGAGAAGTTATTGAGTTTCAATTGTGTTCAATTTTGTTTGGGATCGTTCAGAAGAGATGAATCACTATTCTTCATCTTCGGCAAAAAAAAACCGTATATAGCTTACATACCTAACCGACAATTTAAAGTTGTATTTCAAACAAAGTTGGGAAACAAGGAAATAATGGACAGAAGAAAGGTGTGGATTCATAACTTGAAGATTTAAAAGAGTGTCTGAACATAAAAGAGTTGTTCTTTACAGTTTACTGAGAATAATTATTTTCCCTGCAGTAAGTTTATGGGTTTTTCCATATAGAATTATAGCAACTGTTGATGTGCAATTTTTAGCTAACCGAAAACGTAGGGTTTTTGAAGTCCAATGCTATTCCAACGAAAAATCTTCCACTTTTAACGGAATCTGAACCTTGGTCATCATCCAGAGATTCTAAATAATTGTATTTTCTTTCATGTAACAACCAGAGATACTATTAAAATAATAATAATGAATAATGTTCATTTGCACAACCAAAATAACAGTTTATCATAACATCAAGAATATGAAATAAAATTTGACTCTATAGCTAGATGAGAACTAAAATATTCAATTATATAACCAGGAAAACAGATTCTATAAAAAAACCAGACTCTCAGAAGTCCACCTAACTTTTAGGAGAGCTGTCATACGTTAGGAAAATTAAAAAAACTCTATCGCAGCGAGCTGCATTAGAAGAGCAGTTTTCCATAAAGTATCCAGTTTAAAAAATATATTCATTAAATTATGATTTTTTTTCAAATTAAAAAAAAAGCGCCCTCTTACCTATGTGTAAACAATATTTATTTCATACTGATGCATTATAAACGAATAAACCCTCAGTTACCGTAACTATCAACATGGTTATAACTCCCTTGTGAAGTTATGAATCTTTAACTCCTTCGGGAAGTTATGAATCTTTGAATGCTTTCAATGTATTTACAAAAATGAACCGACAATTGTCAAATTTTCGCATGGATTCTCCATAGAACAGTTGTAGTTGTTCACGGCTGTAGTCAAACATGAAGTTGATGTTCCCTTCTTCCAGTTTACATGCCAGTCAACATTCTAAATTCTCTTCAAGCTTTGGTTCATTTTCACGAATCAATAAATTTGACAAATATTTACAGATTGTCAGTTACTGACATGGTAATCAAGCCTACTTAATTCTCAAAAAACGTTGGTTTGAATTTGAAAAGCAAAAAAATTTGGTTTTTTATTTGAGTATGAAATGAAATTATTTATCTATCACGTGAGTTATGAGAATGTTAACTACAGAGGGCAACATATTTCAATCCCGAGGGACGTGAGTCCAGAGGGATTGTAAATTTGCCCGAGGTTGTTAACATCAAATGTTGATACATAAATAACTATTATTTCCACCCCGGGGGATCGACCCCCCAACCAATTCGTACCAAAGCCAATCACATTCAAGGTATCATACGAAACTACGTACTCACAAACCTTTAACTCTATTTCTATAAAATTGCGCCCTTTATCGTGTAAACAAGATTTATTTCCTCCTCCGGGGGGTCAACCCTCCAACCAATTCATATAGAAATAAATAGCATTCAAGATATCGTACGAAACTAACTACCTACAAAGTTTCAACCCTATGGTACCAAATTGCGACTTCTATCGTGTGAACAAGATTTATTTCCCTGGGGGGTCAACCCCCAACCAATTCTCACAATTCGCATTAAAACCTATTCCATTCAATATATCATACGAAACTACCTACTCACAAACTTTCGATCCTATTGCTCCAAAATTACGCTTTTTATCATGTAAACAAGATTTATTTCTTTCCCCAGGGGGCCAATCCCCCAACTAATTCAAACCAAAACCAATCTCACTCAAGATATCATACAAAACTACCTAGATACAAACTTTCAACTCTATTGCTACAAAATTCCAACCTTTATCGTGTAAACAAGATTTATTTTTCACCCAGGGAGGTCAACTCAAACCAATTCGAATCAAGAACAATCCCATCCAAGCTATCATACGAAACTACCTATTTACAAACTTTCAAGCCTATTGCTTCAAAATTGCGCCCGTAATCGTGTAAACAAGATTTATTTTGCCCCCATGGGAGTCAAACCCCCAACCAATTCGAACCAAAAACAATCCCGTCCAAGATATCATACGAAACTACCCATTTACAAAATTCCAACCCTATTGCTTAAAAATTGCGCCCGATATCGTGTAAACAACGCTAAAATACATAAGCACATTTATACGAACATATACAGGGTGACCCAGAGCTACGTAATCGGTCCATAACTTTATTGTCATTCAACAAAAATAGGCTATTACTTCTTTGTTAGTAGGTCTATTGGTATGCGGTTTAGATTTTTGCAACCTTGAAAAATTGTTTTATTTACTCCATGTCAAAATTTTCCATATTTCTAATTTATTACTTGATGAAATCTAGGTTGAAGTTGGCAAATTTCAAACGTTAATAACATTCTTATTTCTAATGGAATGCTATGTATATTTTCGCATTATTGAATTTGCTATTCAATTACCTTTCGATTTGTATAACCTCTACCTATACCTAAAGTTAATAATAACAAAGATATTTTACAATTTTATAATAATTTATATATCAATACACTTGAGAAATCGACTAGCGAGTTATTTTGACGTATCCATGGATACCAATTACGAAAATTGTTTAAAATTTAATTGTGTCACCTTTTCTGCTCATTAGGTTTGTAGCAAAAATAGTAATTCTAAGATGTTAATATTCAATAATTATTGTTGTTTATAAACAACATATGTTTGTAGTAGACTGATGTCAAATTGCAATGTCAAGTTTGACATTATCATTTTGGTCAGGAGGAGTACATTCGCACGATCCAACAGTTACTCCAAATTATACATTTCAGTGTTATACAGAAAGAAATCGATGCTTATTAATAACAGAATCACAAAACTTAGTTGAATCAGAATCAGAATATTTTTGATGATAAATTTTACTACCTAGCAGAACATTTCGATCCGCTCCTCCAATACAGTAAACCATATTTATCATTTCTTGTCGCGTGAAATCCATTTTATTAACTGAAAAAATACTAGAAAAGGTGACACAATTAGATTTCAAATAATTTTTATTAGTGGTATCCATGGATACATCAAAATAACACGCTAGACGATTTCTCAGGTGTATTGATATATAAATTATTACAAAATTGTGAAATATCTTTGTTATTATTAACTTTAGGTATAGAGAATGGTTATACAAATCGAAAGGTAATTGAATAGCAGATTTAAAAATGCAAAAATATACACAGCATTCCATAAGGAATATGAAACGTTTTGAAATTTGCCAACTTCACCTTAGATTTTATGAAGTAATAAGTTATAAATATAGAAAATTTTGACAAGGAATGAATAAAACACTGTTTCAAGGTTACAAAAATCCAAACCGCATTTTAGGTAAAAAGAATGTCATGAATTATTATGAATTACACAAGAAATTCGAAAATCAAAAAATATACAGGGTATTCCATTTGAAATAACAAAGTTGATATCACTTTCGGCAAAACCAGAAGTGCAATTTTCTTCAAAATAATTTTGAAGAATAGACTTAGTCAGGTAATATTTGCTCTGAAAATTTCATATCGATATCTTCAATGACAAAAAAGTTATGGACCGATTACTTAGCTCTGGGTCACCCTTTATATATATATAATAGATATATATATATATATATATATATATATATATATATATATATATATATATATATATATATAAATATATATATAATATATATATATATATATATATATATATATATATATATATATATATATATATATATATATATATATATATATATATATATATATATATATATATATATATATATATATATATATATATATATATATATATATATATATATATATATATATATATATATATATATATATATATATATATATATATATATATATATATATATATATATATATATATATATATATATATAAATATATAATTATTCATTTGAATTGTTGTTGCCTGTGAACTATTTTTAACTCCTTGATAATTATTAGCAATAACAGGCTTGTTGAATCTCAAAAAACTCGATTTTATTAAAAAGTTGACGTTTCGCCACGGCATTCATGGCTTTTTCAAAACTTTTGGAAATTGAATTGATTTGAAAAAAATTGAATAGTTAAAAAAGACTACTATGTTCCATCAAAATTTTTCGGCTGTGGCCGAAAAATTTAGCATTAAATTTTATAATGAATGTTATTTATTACGTGCTATTCAGTCCAATATTAACATTCAAATCTGTTATCATTAGATAGTAAGAGAAACCACAGAAACCTTTACCCACGTGATGTTCGAAATAGGTTCAAATTATTTTGATTTTGAAAAGTCAAAGAATAGGGTACTTTTGAAATTTTTTCAAATTTTTTTTATTACGGCTATGGCCGTCTTCAGTTATTAATTACGTGCTATTTAGTCCAATATCAACAGTCAGGTCTGTTGATATTAGATGGGAAGGGATCCACAGAAACCTTCACCCACATAATGTACAAAATAGGTCTAAAATATTTGATTGTTGTCTTCAAAAAGACATTGAAAATTGTAGAATCTAGAATTTTCAATTTTTCTAAGAAGAAAGTTAAAGTAGATGTTTAGATTTTGTCTAAGAAGATGAGTTGTTATGGTTAGGGTTTGTTTGTTGAATTATTTTGTTTTGATTTATGTTGTTTCTTAAAAAAATTAAAGAATTAAATCTGCGTATATTGAACTTAAACGTTTTATATCTTTCTATCATTTACGACTTTATTCAAATTTTTTTGAATATGTAACATTTCTAAAATTTGTCTGCGTTTTTGATCTTTTTCTATTTCTAAAATTTTTGTGCTATTGAAGTTGAAACTATGATTCTCATTGTTTTTATGTTTTATTAGTGCTGTGATTTGTGTTTTGGAATATTTGTGTGCTTTTAATCTTTTTTCTAAATTTTGAAAAGTTTGTCCTATATATGATTTATTACAATTACAGGGTATACTATAAACAACATGAGATTTTTGCATATATATATATATATATATATATATATATATATATATATATATATATATATATATATATATATATATATAGAGATATATATGAAATTGAGTTTTTGATGCCAAGCATCATAAAAAGTCATGAAACGAAAAACTATCTTGGTCCTAGGTCCAACTTTGCTAATCGCACCCATTTTAATAAGCAGGTTTTCAAAGTGAAAACCTGCTAAAAATATAATAACTCATTACGTTCAAACCATTCAAGCAGAGTATTCATTTTAATTCCTCTTTTATTTTATGTTATTTCTTTCAGTTTTGCTGGTAAGTACTTAGTTTTGTCCATTATACTCAGAACCTCTTCAGTTGGTAATGAAAGTAGACATGTAAGAGATGTTTTCTTGAAACTTTCGAAAGTTTTTTACTTTTTAAATAAATAGTTGTTCTATCAAACAGCCTTTTCAAGATGTATACATAGTTCCTCTAACTGTCTAACCAATTAATTTATTCGTCCTCTCCTTTATTTTATTATTGATTTTTATGTTCAATGTTGAAAACTCAGTGTAAATTTCAACTAGGTTTTAGGTAGGTTATCTACTGTTGAACCGAGATAATATTGTCCTCTATCGAAACACAATGGATCACTGGAAAATACGAAGTCCGAAAAAGCACAAATTATGAAGCTTAACGTTCGAAAACTCAAAATGAATTGAACGTAAATATCATTACCAAACAATGTAAACAAACCGTTAATGGCCCATAGAATAGTAACGATATGAGTTGTTCCAGCGCTACGATCTTAATTTCAGACGCCAATAGGAGATAATGATCTACACTACTTGGAAAATATTATCATAATTGCAACGTTGCCAGATCTACGAGTAACTTATGCTATGTTATTTTGAATGGCACGCCATTTGAATTTTAACATTTTTGAATTCTATGGAATATTTTGAAAACTTTTTTATAGATTATAATATAATATAATTATAAATTTTTTCATAACTATCACAGCTAGGGCTCTGAAATTTTTGTTAGAGAATCATATTTGGCTAGTTTAACATAATAAATTATGATGGTCATGATATTCATTCAGGGTGTGCACAAAATAATACTCTTTTGGTAGAACATAATATTGAAATATATGCATTAATTTCAAATGGGACACCCTATATTGTATTGCAGCATTCAAAAGAAGAACAAATTTCTCAACTAAAAGTATTATATAAAAGGATACTTATCTCTAGCGGCTTAAGACTTATTGGCAAAAAACTAGAAAAACTCAATTAGAACATAATTTTTCATTCCATGCCCGAGGGCGATCGTGGCAACGCAAATGAATGTCACCGGTTTGCCCACCTTTTACCTTGAATTTGGCACATGTTAGGCATTGAAAAAAAACAGACTTCAGCCAAAAAGTGAACTAATAATAATAATAACAACAATCATTTCAAAAACACATATGAGTTTGAAACAGATTGAGCATAATAAATGAAATTTGTCAGAATTAACAATAATACATCAATTCAGATAATGCCACAATCACAGCAAAAATGATAATTCATTTTACAGGTTAAGCTATTTAACGCCATAAAAATCTCCAAACCAGTCTTGGCATTTTGAATCTTCATTATGTCTAGCGTTATATATGTCAAAAACAATACTTTTTCAACTTAAGTTTACCTTAAAAAAACATTTTGACTAATCTATCTGTTCGAAAATTGTACGCTGATCTTCGAAGCAG
>JARQZK010000033.1:237500-242500 GCA_030704885.1 Cynegetis impunctata
CTGAAAGAGGCAGATTATTTATCGACGAAACTCCAAATCTGAAAATGGATTTTTGCATTTCCTCAAGGTTTATTCGAATAACAAAAAAAATTCGTAAGCAGCATAGCTCCATCACTAAAGTCGTATTTTACGCGCGAAATGCAACTCGTCGAGATGCAACGCGTCGAGATGCGATTTTAATGAATTGAATTATATTTTGAAAAATCACGTTTAAAAAGCAAACCGAATGAAGGAGTAAAAAAAAAATATATATATATATAATTTTGGTTTTCAACACTAAGAATTATTTAAAAAAAAAAACAATTTATTCGATGTGAAGTTTACAAGATGGAAGTTACTTAATTAATCTTATGGTTCTAGTGAGGGCTTATATAGGCTACCAGCGATGAATCAGCACAAGGTTACGATTGACGTCATTAAAATGGATAAGCTGCACTTTGACTACATAACTCCTCCCCATTTAAAGAATGTTCGTTACCCTTAATTTTAAGGTGACGAATCTTCAAGAAAATTCTAAAAAAAAAGTATAAGCACTACAATAATAATGAAAATTACAAATACAATTGTTATGAAACTTATAGTTGTAGGATGTGGAGCCCATTGGTATAGGTCGTCCAGTTTGGGGATGTCTTCTTCTTGGATATCTTTCCAATTTGTTGTATAGGTCCAATTCGCTTCCAGTGGCGAAAGATAGACCTGAGCATATGTGTTGAAAACTTCTCGGAGGTGTATTCTCTTGAATCCATCAGTAATTATACATTCTGACGTAATCTGAGACAATTTAAGGATTTTATGAGAGAATGAACCACTTTCGCATTCTTCTTGTATCATTTCATTGTTAATGGAAATGATATTTCCATTTTCCATTTCGAATAAATCTTCTGGAGGCTCAACCGAACTGCGATTGCAATGTTCTCGTAGGGTTTTCTGAATCATTCGGACACATTCAAGGGTTTTCTTCAGATATTTTTGTTTAAAGATGTAGAAGTCTTCGACTTGTTGAATGACCTCGGTATTCCATACAATCTCTTCGTTGCGTGTTAACCCATAGGAATTAAGGTTAGGAATTCTGGTATTTCGGAAAGGTACGTTAGACAATCTAAACAGGTCATATTTATCATTCTTAAAAATTGGTATAGTTATGCTAAATAAAATATTGAAACCCTTAATAAAAACTTTTGTTACGCATACAACATAACAGTCTGTTAAATTAGAGAATGGTTACATTTTTTCTTTCTTTAATACTTCATTAAATTTCGACAGAGGTAGAATATTTTCATGTAAAAGGCGCAAACGCGCAAAACTGATGGCATTTTCAATTTCTGATAATATTATTGCTATCTCGTGTGAATGGAGAATTATTAGATTAAGTTTTAAACTTAAATCGTTAGTTACCTTCAACTGTTCAGTTTTCTTAATTAAAAAATTAATAGTATTCACATATTTCGTTTGAGTATCGGATACTATTCGCAGCATTTTCTGCTGATTAGCTTTCAAAATGTTCTCATTCTTTTTAATTGCTTCAAAATATTTTTGATATATTAATTCGTCGTCCGCGTCTAAAGTACCAAATAAAAATTTAAAAGTGGATCCTCCAATATTCAATAAGCCTTTTCGCGAACGTATTTTCTGTGTGATTATATTATTAAAAGTTTGCTCATTTCTTTTGACCGAAGTATTAGCCATAACCAGATATTGGTACACTTAACCAAGCTAGTTAGTCGAGTATGTTAGGTACGCTGGCTAGTATTTGGGAGGTCTCGGGTTCAAACCCCGGGGCCGACTGGTCTGCCATGAGTTTTTTTCTGAGGTTTTCTCATGGTAATGTAAGTCACTGCTTACAAACTTATAAGGTGAATGCTGGGCCAGTATTAATCCTCTGAACCCTACCCACACTTCCTATGTTCCATAAATATCCCGTCTCACCTATCCTTAATGCACTTGTACATACAAGTGTATCCTCTGATCTGGCTGAAGGAGTTAATCCCAAACTCAAGCTGCCCGCCTCCCTGACACATACTTCAGGGAGGAATGAAACACGTGTGTTTCCTTTCTTTTTTTTTTTTTGGTACACAGGAACAGTATACGTCGTGTTGATGCTTTCTTTAATTATCTCTTTTTGGATTTTAATTAATTCGGGTATTCCCGATATATCGTAATGAAACAATAAATATTTGGCATGATCGGCTACATAAATTTTGCCTAAATGTATAGGTACTAAATTATGCGAAATCTCTTGAACAGAGAATGTATAAACTTTAACCAATATAAATAAAAGGATCAAGGATACATGGGTCATCTGAAAATTAGGAGAAGTAATTAGTGGCTTCTTTATTTTATTCGATTTCTATGATAGAAATGTTTGCTTTGAGGATTTCTGATCCTAATGTCCGTAATAACATTTTTAGATTTTTTCTTGTAAGGTTTTTCAAATTTGGATTGACCTTTTTGTTTTAAATGAACAACTTCCTTTTTATGAAAGTCCTTTTGACTTTGTCGCTTTTCAATTAATTTTCCAATGTTTGCTGCGTTTTTACGATGCGATGTTTTATCTGAAGGAATAGTTACATCCGAATCTAGGTCATTTGTTTTTATGTTTGGAGATAACGAATTAATCTCTTCTTCTAAGATATCAATTTTGCTGGGGACAATCGAATCGTCTATATTACATACAATGTTAAAATCTCGAGATGATGATTGCTCATCGCTTATCTTAAGTGCTTCCTTTCGTTTATTGTTGTCCTTCGAAGATAATGATTCATCTTCATCTATTTTTAATCGGGACAAGTAGTTCGCATCATTGTACGTTTCTGGTTTGAATTTCATCTCGTGATTAAATTCTATGGGATAAAAATGTCGTCTTGCAATTACTTCTTGGAAAGTAATAGGAATTTTAAAGTTTTCGATTTTTGTAATTCGTACATTTGATAATTTAGGATTTGGAATTTCATTTTCTGTTTTATCATTATGTTTAATTTCGATTTGAAATTAAATGGTGGTTCTGGTAGCTGAAAAGCTTTTTCCGTATTATTTAGGGAATCTAAGTTAACGGTATTTCTGAGGCACTCATCTGAAAATTTTCATGATTGAATTCAGTATTTTCCTCACTTTGATTTTCATCGTTGTTCTCTATATCGAAATTAGTAATTTCTTCCGATATATAATTAGGAGCTATTTGTCTTGAATTTTGAAAGTTATTATAATCTTGCGTATTTCTATTATATGACGCTCAGTTGGGTAATTGATTACTATATTGCACTTGTCTTTGTTGTGCTATTGGGTTAGCTGTTGTCGTAGACATAGGAGATGGTCTATATTTTGGTATATAATTACTATTAGGTTTAAACACATTTGTTTTTGATATTTCTGACCGATTATTTCCGAAAACTTGTCTGTCAGTGGGAAATTGCCTTTGCGTAATTATTTAAGGTTGTACATTAATTGGTTGAGAAGGAAATACCTTTTGTTGGCTATCACTCGTATGCTTCCAAGTTCGCATTAAATCTAACTGGGATTTTTGGGAAATGTAATTTTCGACCATTGTAATAGCTAAGTCGAATGTGATAGTCGGTGTCGTAAGTAAGGAGGTTTGCAATTCTATTGCAACATTACTAATTAAAACATTTTTGGCTAAGACCGAGACCAATTGTTTGTGTAACAATTTTAATGCAGCATCTAATGTAGGTTCCGCATCTATTCTGCAATTAATTCTAATTTTATGAGTTTTGATTTCTTCAATGAAATCTAAAATATCTTGATTTGGTTTTCTGCGTAAGAATTGTAATTTATTCTTTAATACATCTAAATTCGCATGATCTCCAAATTTCTGTAATCATGTATTTGGTACGTTAGAGGAACGATATTCCGCGTTCGCTTTGTCTATTAATTTGCTTTTTATCACAGCAACGCAATACGTCTTTACGATTGCTTCCGTCGCTGAGAATTGTGCGATATATTCTTCGCAAGCACTTAAAAATGAATTTAACTCGGCTTGTATACCGGAAAATTTCGGTAACAATGCTCCAAATTCACGAGCTAACATTAAATTATGGTTCTCTGCCATATTAATTGTTTTATTTGATTTAGTTCGTCGTTGAGAATCTAAATTCAAATTTTCGATTGATTCTATCAGGGAATCAATATTGAAAAATTTTCAATTTTATGAAGAATTTCGTTGGGAAAATATTTATTATATTTTTAACCCTTGACTTAATATAAAATGACCTGCTATAACGGTAAGGGAGTATAGGGAGTCTAGGTTTTGGGGCTGGAAACCGTAGGAAAAACAGGAAGATAATTAACACTTGCAACTTACATTGATTGTTTCTTCCAAGGTGGAGTCGTCGGCGCTACCCTTGCTTTGCACCCTGTTTGAATTCTTGTCTGGTCAGTAGAACTCGGGACTGTACTACCAAATTCGCAATCACTATGAGATAAAACTGAGATTGTGTTGTAGTTCGAATTGTGCTCAAGAATTAAAATTCACTTAAACTTTTCTTCTTACTTTTTAAGTTAACGCATTGATTAATCTTCTCACAAGATTCGGAAGATTTATCTTGTTTGTTGAACTTATTTTATTCGGAAGGGTTTAATGCAACAATTCCATCCTCGTCGCCAATTTTGGTTTTCAACACTAAGAATTACTTTAAAAAAAAAACAATTTATTCGATGTGAAGTTTACAAGATGGAAGTTACTTAATTAATCTTATGGTTCTATGTTAGGAAGGGCTTATATAGGCTAGCAGCGATGAATCAGCACAAGGTTATGATTGACGTCATTAAAATGGATAAGCTGCACTTTGACTACATACCTATATATATCTATATATCTATATATATATATATATATATATATATATATATATATATATATATATATATATATATATATCTGATATGAAAAATTTTTCTCTATATATTGAATTTATTAGGTTACATATACAAAAATCAAATCATGAAATACATACTTGTTGACCATAGTTGATTTCATACATAACATA
>JARQZK010000033.1:247500-252500 GCA_030704885.1 Cynegetis impunctata
GAGGCGTCAAAGATATGAATAGATAATTATAAATGAAACTTTCAAATGAATAGGTATCATTATGAATAACATATAGGTAACGAAAATATTCAACATCATTTGATTGATTTTTCAAGCCGAATTCCACTGCAGATACTATGTTATATTGAAGAAAAAACATAAACGATTCTTTGGAATATCGTTATTATTCCATTGATAAAACCCTCTTCCCTAAGTGAAATGATAATGAAATTTTTATGAATCTCCACTTTGTCTGAGTTGGCCAAAGAAACGAGTCCTCCATAACAAAACTGTACGTGACATGAAATGAAATTTTAAGTTGAAAGAAAGGGCAGGTGTAGGTACTTATTTGAATTATTTTTTCTTTCAGCATTTTTTGTACTTGATTCAATGTTGAACTATCGAATATAAAAATTAAATTTGAAATAATCTTGTAATAAAAAGTTGAACAATCAAATCATGAAAAACATACTAGTTGACCATGGTCAATTTCATACATTACATAAAGTGAACAAGGAAAATTCTTTAATAATTTAAAAAATTATCAAACAACTTTCACAATCGAACGGTGAATTATAGAAATTGTCAAGTCACCCCGACTCAAAATCTGCATACAGCTGTTTCGATCTTATTAGATCTCATCAGTGCAGCTTATTACAATATATACAATTAGAAATTTGTAATTCACTCCGGGTCAAATAAGCTGCACTCATGAGATCTAATAAGATCGAAACAGCTGTATGCAGATTTTGAGTCGGGGTGACTTGACAATTTCTATAATTCACCGTTCGATTGTGAATGCAGATTTTGCGTTGCTGAATACGTATAACCAGCTTCCTTGGAAAGTTGTTTGATAATTTTTTAAATTATTAAAGAATTTTCCTTGTTCACTTTATGTAATAAAAAGTTGATTTATTTATAAATTTATACTAAAATTGAGGAAAATTTTTTGCATAGAAATCCACCTATTAGTCAAAATTTGTGAAAATTACTGGTTTTATTTTTTTTCAGTTGTCATTTTTATAATTTTCACACTTATATGACGAACTATGGTATAAACATGTTTTAATCGATAATTCATAATTTCTCATCAATTATAAATGTACTTCTTATCTGAGTTCACCCTTCTAATGAAAAGAAATAGAGGTAAGTGAACCTTTCACGCATAGATTTTCATAGAAGTATTGACAGTCCAGTCAATGACAATTTTTCCGTGTATTTATCCCATACAGCACCGATTTTTATAAAAAATTGGATTTAGATTCTAATTACCATCTATTTCAAAAACTACCCAGTGCCAGGGGTTGCTTTTTCCCTGGGCGTGGATGCCACCCCTTCGTGGGGGTGAAAAATTTTTCATTGAAAATAAGTACGGAAATCGATACATTGACTAATTCTAAGCAACCTTTGTTTCATCAAGTTTTTTCTGGAAGTCAATTCTTTTTCACTTATTCGCAAGTGAAATTATCGGTTTTCAGGCAAAAACACACGTTTGCAGATTTTTTCTCGCGAATAACTGGAAAAATATGCATTCATTCGAAAACAATGTAGAAAGAAAATTTATAGCCTATAAAAAAAAATATCGTGTATTAATGATGTATGCAGGCCCAATACAAACAAAGTTATTGTTTTTTGAAAGTTGATTGGTATTTTCAATCGCCAAAATGGAAAGTTTCTACGTACAATAACCAAAAAACCAATGCATTTTTCGGGGAAAACTAATGAAACTTTTTTTGAAGTCCTTTGAAAAACCCCCATTTTTATTTCTTATGAAAGTTCCAAGCATCAAAACTAAGTGAGTTATGAAGAGAAAAATGTCGATTCCTATTTATTCGTTGGAAAAAAATAGTGAAAATCTCACCCTCTCTTCCACCCCATTAGAAAAAAATTGTTACCACTTTACACTCAACTTCATTTATGTTTTTATGATATGTTCTGAGTGTTTGACCAGTTTGAAGTACTTCTTTTCGAAATAAATTGAGTTTGAAGAGGGAAAAAAATTTTCGTAATTTAGCGAAAAATCGACTTTTCTTCAGAATAACTCAAAAACTGTTAATGATAAGCAAAATTTTTGTGGAGTACGAAATCGTAGGTTTTTCTTATTCAAAAATTTTGGCGGTTTTTTGTAGGATAAAAATTGAGTAATATATGGCCATTTAAAGCTTGCGTGTGTTCGCGCAAAGTATCTCTTTTGAGCCTTTTTGGCATGAACCTTTTTGAAAATAAAATCTGGAAAAAGTTTTATTCAGATAATCTTATAGCTCTTTAAAAAAACCTACAAAATACTTCTTTGAAATACTTGATTGCTTAAAAACTAAGCGAGTTATGGGAAAAAAACCAAAAGCACATTTTTGTAGAAATTAGAATAGGTATGTACCTATATTAGTATATTGATGAATACACATAGTGGTAAATACCAATCAACTTTCAACAAGCAATAATTTCATTTGCATTGGATCAGAATACATTATAAATACAAGATTTTCTTTATTTTTTTTATATATGAGTGGACTATGACCATTTATACTCTAATCTAATTATGAGTTACAATAAAATTAACTTAAGTATCAATTTAAAGTTAAAATTGATGAAAATAATTTACTACGATGAAGCAATAGTTTTATGCTGTGGTAGTTCAGACGTGAAATCCACATGACCTATAATGAAAAATTAGAAAATTGTAGAAAATAATGAAACATATTTTTCTTCTCTAAAACAAATCAAATTCCTTTCAATACTCTCTAGAAGTTCAATTTGAATTGCTGCTTTACTTCGAAGAATCATACTTTGATGTCAGTGTGCTAGATTGCGATATTTAAATAGTAAATAAACTTGATTGTTCTCTAAGTCTTCTTTAGCCAGTAATTATATCAAGGCAATTTCATTGACACATTTTTCGTTTCACAGTATATTGACCAAAGGAAGAAGGAATATCAATAGTATTAATGAAGACATCTTTTATAGTCGTAGAGTTAAACACTATTGATAAAATAAGAAATTTTCATGACCTTGAATATAACTTTTTTATGTACAAAAACCTTAGATAGCTTTCCAAGAAGGTAGGAAATAATGACCAATCAATAATCGAGTGACAAAAAGCGGAAATAAATACAACAGCGCATAACAATTATCGTTATTCTGCTTTCAAAAGTAGAATTTCCTCAAATTTCGCTGTAGTTTGTTTTCGTTCTACAATTACATAAACGAGACGTCGTACCAACCGAATTCAGATAGAACAGAAATTAACGGTACACATCTACCTCTTTCCTCTTTCTAAAGGAGAAGCTATAATATAAAAATCATCAACTGCTTTCTTTCGGTTTATATGTCCTTCAATTAAATTTAAAAAAGTAATTCAATCATTGAAAAAGTTATCTCTCAGACTAACATCGGTGTGCCATTCTACAACATTCAATAAAAATATAATTTTTTTTACCGAAAAAGATAATGCAATGTAAAAACTGATGAGAGGAAATAAATACAGAGAGATTTCATATTGCCTGAATTTGCAGTGTGACATAAAACTTATGGATACTTACGGGGACAACTTATTATGGATATAGTTTTGTTTGGTTTCAACTTGAATACCGTCTCAATCTTCTCATGAGTAGGGTGACCAGACGTCCGTTTTAATACGGACATGTCCGTTTTTTCAGCTCTGTGTCCGTTAGTCCGTAATCTTTGTAAAATGTCCGTATTTTTCGCGTTTTTGACGAAAAAATAGGTTGCATCATTAACTTTTAAGGTATTTCCCAAATCCCACGTGACATTATTACATAAATTCCATAAATTTTGAGCTCTTACCTGAAATTCACAGGCTGCTAGTAAAATCTCCAGGCTCAGCCTCGCCAATTTTAAACACTAGGCTCAACCTGGAGATTTTACAATCTTCGTGAATTTCACCAGCTCTTGGTAAAACTTCTAGCTTCCAGTAATTTTCATACAAATTTTGATGAAAATTACTAGGTCTAGTGTATAGATTTTCATTAAAGCTGGAAGAATTTAGCGAGCTTTTCGTAAAATCTCTAGGCTGAGCTTAGTGTTCAAAATTAGCGAGGCTTAATCTAATAATTTTCATGTGCGTTTTTTTACTGTGAATCGTGTCGCTGTCTACTTGGATACATGGGGAAGCGTAGGTGTGTGTGTGGGGGGGTAACGGGTAAGAGGTCTCCGTTTTTTCCACTTCAGCTAGAATATAAATTTTTTACTTATCCATAGCATTTTCGTTAACAGTAATTTATAGAAATATTTCAACAAGAAGAACTTGAAATTTAAAAGAAAATAGTACTGAATTATTTTCGCGCAGTTTCAAGAATTTGGAAGATATTTGTAATTATTTGTTCTTGCTCATTATCGAACAGTTCAGTAGAAGGAAGACTTGACGATAACGATAAACACTGATAATAATACATACATTGTCTAGAAGCAGATCAATTTTATTTTCGGGAAGAACATTTTACTAACTTTGACTTGAAAACGTATTAATATGAACTTTGTTAAAGTTATTGTGTATTTTAGACCATTTATATGAAAGGACGATTTCATTGAGTGATAATTGAGTTAAAAATAAATTCTTTTATGAGGACATTGAAAGATCTGCTCGAAGAACTATAACAAAGAAAGAACATGGAGTTATAAAATATATTTAATATTTATAATATATATAAAATTTTTCCAAATTTAAAAAGAAAAGATCAAAATCTCGAAAAATTTCAGAAATGTTACATATTCAAAAATATTCAACATGAGTTATAAATAACGAAACTGATATAAAACATGTATGTAGAAAATAATATATTTAAACCATTACACCCTGCTGAATATATCCAAAATCTTATGTTCGTTATACAAGTTTTCTCGGAACGATTACCTACCAATCGCCCTAATATTTAATATCTTGTTGTAATAGTTGCTTTGAGGTACTAAAAAGTGAAGTAGTTTGAGATACCAGAGATAGTTTGTAATCAAATTTATCTGATGAAGTCACCGTGTGGAGAAAC
>JARQZK010000033.1:257500-272500 GCA_030704885.1 Cynegetis impunctata
GAATGAATGGTAACTATTTCTTGAAGCAAAAATTTCCAGCTTTCCAATATCAATCAGAAAAAACTTTATAAAATAATTAGACAAAGTTTGAATTCTTAAGTTCTGAAAGATAAACAGAAATAATAATTTCAATAGTATTTTGGAAAAACAATCAAATATACAGAATATATTCTCAGTTACTCTCTCGATTATAGTACTACCTTTGCACAGCCTCTGTATATATAATTTAAATAAATAACTTGTTAATATATAACATGTAAATTATATTTTTTTAGTAGTCTGATAAAATTAACAATATTCTCAAGCTATATTTCAGTGAAGTACTTATATTGAATAGGGACTCCATATGAGCAAAATCATGATTCAAAACGAATTTGAATCAGAAAAGTTATTGGATAATTGAAAATTATGAAAGAAAGTACTAAAACGGATGCCAACTGCTTGAGTTAGGTGGAGAAACTCCTCCAGTAAAATCAGAGGATACACCTATATGTGCAAGTGCATTAGGGTACATACACAGTGCAGCCGAGATGTACGCTGGTTGCCACCATCCCGGCTACCAGCGTACATCCCGGCTGCACTGTGTATGTACCTAAGCCTACTCGCTTACTGCGATGTAACAATCCTCCCACAGTTGGCAACGTACCCGTTCACAGTGGAGCCTGACTGGTTATCTCGATGGGCGCAGAGATCCTGAATGGATAGAAATATAATTGCTACCCCGATTGTTCACAAAGCTCAAAGCTAGGTAACGCAATGTTAGGGTACATACACAGTGAGGCTGGGATGTACGATACTAGATGAGTACCTGGCAGAATGAGAAGGGGTACACGTTGACGCTCTGTGCCTTTTTGATTCAGTTGCTTGTTGTCATTCAATATTATAAAAGGACTTGATGAAATGTTGTTGCTCGAAAGGACTAATAAGTTTGTGTTATTTAATAATGACCGTCACTTTAATGTTCATTTTGTGAACATTTAAAGGGAAGATTATGGCGAGTTTCATAATTTGTACAAGAAGTTGAGAAACCATCCTGATAGTTTTTTTCAACATCTACGTATGTACACTGACACCTTTGATTATATCAAGGATTTAGTATTCTCAAAACCAGAGAAGAATTGGCATTCTAACATTGCGTTACCAGCTTTGAGCTATGTAAACAATTGGGGTAGCAATTAAATTTCTATCCATCCAGGATCCCTGCGCCCATCGAGGTAACCAGCCAGGCTCCACTGAGCACGGGTATGTTGCCAACTGTGGGAGGATTGTTATATCGCAGTAGGCGAGTAAGATACCATCCCGGCTACCAGCGTACATCTCGGCTCCACTGTGTATGTACCCTTAGAACAAGTCGCTCTTCTGTGTAATGGGATTAGTGTGAAAATTACACCATTTATTCTCTTGTTTGGAGAATACTGAATCTTTGATAAAATCAAAGGTGTCAGTATACATACGTAGATGTTCAAAAAAACTATCAGGACTATACTTCTTGTATAAATGATGAAACTCGTCATAATCTTCCCTTTAAATGTTCACAGAATGAAGATTAAAGTCACGGTTATTATTAAATAACACAAACCACTTATTAGTCCTTTCAAGCAACAACGTTTCATCAAGTCCTTCCATAATATTGAATGACAACAAGCAACTGAATAAAGAAGGCGCAGAGCGTCAACGTGTGACCCCTCTCATTCTGCCAGGTACACATCTAGTAAGCGAGTGAGCTACCATCCCGGCTACTATCGTACATCCCGGCCTTACTGTGTATGTACCCTTAAGGTTGCGCGATAACAGATAATTTATGGAAGAGAGTAAACTTACCTACGCCATGAGGAAACATACGAGAAAAACTTAGGGCATTCCAGTCAACCCCAAGGTTTGAACCCAGTACCGAATGCAAGTCAGTGAGCCAAACACTCGTTTAAGTAGCTCAAATACTATTGTTATAAGTCCCAACATCGAGAACTTTGCATTTATCCACAAATTAACATTGAATAATAAAAGCATGATTAATTACTCGAACTATGTTATTTGATCTCACGAATACTGCAAACTCAAAATTCAGACAATTGCTGAATCACTTTTTGTTCCGTACTAATATCTACTCACGGCTATTATGTGGTTTATTAAGACCGTAGCGCCATCGGAAAGTCATCGCAATTGTTCTAAAGAAGGATATGGGTGACATATACCTAAACATCTCTCTGGGAAGGTTATTGAAGAATTTTCAATCAACCAATAACTTTTCTTGTCAACATTTGATTTTTATGAACAACTATGTTTAACATACTCCGGTTGAAACTATCTTTATAATATTTGATAACATGAGATTCGTAGTTGACATATTGAATTATTTGAAATATGCTTATATAGAGTATCTAGGATAAGATACCCATGAATCGCATTATTATAGGACATCCTAGAAATAAGAATAATCATAATAAATATTCTTTACATTTTTTACACAACCAACATTTACAATATTACAGAATCCAACTTTTATCACAAAACCTACATCACGTTTTGTACTAGTAGATAATATAAAATAGTAATCAAATGATTTTGATCTTAAAAATCTATGATGATAGTGATAATAATGAATTGCATTTCTGATTATTTTTTATAATAAAAAATTACTGTACATTCGTCCTATTCATTTCTGTTAATTCCTTAAACTTATTCTCAGGTCACCATTTTATGAGATTTACAGAGAATCTGGGGATATATATATATATATATATATATATATATATATATATATATATATATATATATATATATATATATATATATATATATATATATATATATACTCGCAAAATATGACCAGATAGCAATTTTGTTAACTTCGGTTCGAAAGGATTTGTGAAGTCATTTCTTAGCGCTTTTAGGGGGGTTCATATACGTAAAAAATTGAAGAAAATATCAATGATGTTCTTACCGGTAGTGCGCGGGACGCAATTGCAGAATAATTAATTGAAATTGCTCGAAAATCTGGAGGTGTCAAACAATTCCTTTCAAAAAATTTCTTCAATTTATCGATATTTTAACAAAAAAAAATTCGACGCTCGCTATATGCCATACTTCTTCGGTGGGTGTTCAGGCCCGCCATACTTTTTTATTTTTTTTTAAATTTATTTCTTACAGGCTGATTTTTCAAAAACAATTGCTTTTATTAATCTTGTACGAAAATCACCACGCCATACCATTCCGACGGTCCAAAATACCCGCCATACCCCCTCAAACATGTAATATTTTTAAATTCGAAAAAAGGAATTGTTTGACACCTCCGGATTTTCGAGCAATTTCAATTCATTATTCTGCAATTGCGTCCCGCGCATCACCAGTAAGAACATCATTTTCCTTTAATTTATTACGTATATGAACTCCCCTAAAACCGCCATACTGTAAGAAATAACTTCGTGTTGCGTCAAGTATAAAAACAAGTAAGACAAATATCCACTATTCATACTTGACGGACACTATTTACTTGCATCCATAATGAACACAATCGCCTACGTTCCTACGTTTACTCACATGATGAAGTTTCATGCCTCACATGACAAAAAATTGTCAGTCAATTCTGAATCGATTTACGAACGTTGTTCGGTTACATTCAATAACACCAGCTTCATTTAATTTTGATAATCATTATTTTATTCATATCTTCCAGTTGATGAAATTATAAAATAAGTTCTACATTCCAGTTAGCTGGAGTATTAAATCGAAAGAACTCCTCGAAAGTTCCCCAAGGTTGACAAAATAGATTGATGTACGAAAATTTCAGGAAAGAGTAATAGATTCAATTTAATATAAATTATTATGAAGTAACAGTGTAATCTAATATATATTAATTATATTATATAACGAATCCCTACTTTAATTTTTACAATAGATAGTCACCAAGGATCAGCTTACTCAATTGAACTTGATCAAAATGTTCAATGAAGAGCCCCTACCTACTTAGAATACCTTTTTTTATGAATTGAGAAACATTGAATTCTTTTCAGCCTATTTCAACAATATTTGTCGATTTCGACTACCTCACTACTATAAGTTAGTGATACTATTGCGGAGTCCTTGAAAGTTTCTTCATAAATCTACAAATATTGTCGATCACTTCGAGTTGAGAAAGATGACGATAAACAGACGGAAATTAAAAGAAGCGGTTTGACTGATAAAACCACTGAGAAACTTAGTACAAGAAGTTGATTAATTCGAACTTTCTTGTGGAAAATACCACGTTGAGTGTTTTGGATATAAAAGAAATTAAGATGCAAGTGCACCTAAACAGATGGTCTTGAAACAAATAATTTTATGTTCGAATCTGATAACACAAATGCAAAATGAAGTTTTGAGTGTAAAACTTTCGATTTCTCAAAATAGTGATTTCATTCAAACAAATTTTCTTTTGAATCAATATAAGGTATAGTATAACACCAAGTTCTGAATGAAATAGTTTTTTTAGAGATTTTCCCATCAATAAACTCAGCCGAAAAGCTTTGCAATGATATTTCCAAAATTCCGCAATTTTTAAAAACTCATACACTCCGTGGATATACGGAATATCCATGCAATATGAATGTAAATCAGTATTTCCATTATCAATAAATTTAGAATTTGAATGAAACGTTTTGAAACTTCAATAGCAATTTTATCATTTCAGTATCGATGGAAATAATCGCTGATCTTCCATAATAGTTGGATGATTGGAACCAGAATTGAGCTGTGGCAGTTTTTTCTGTTTACGCATGCATTCCTAATAATTTTCGAAAAGCTCTTCTGTAATCTAGATTGAAAATCGTATATATTATTGGATTCAGCACGGAATTGATGTAACCAAGCCATGTAATGAAATTAACTAGTTTCTTGGATGGAGGACAACAGCTACTACAAAAAGGAAAAAAAACGTACATTAGAAAAAAGGGCAACCAACAGAAAACGAAAACACCCATTATAATTCCCAAAGTTCTAGCAGCTCTTCTTTCTTTAGATAAAGAAATTTTCTGTTTTTCCTCAATGAACTGATATACGACACCTGGTTTTCTGATAGATTCAGATTTCTCTGATTTTGATTTGTTACTAGTTCTACTCGAGTCTTGCCAGCATGCTATCGATGATTGTGCTTCTGCTTCAATTATATCGCATATATGGGATTGTTTCCTAGAGGAAGACGAATCTGGATTATCCGTGACTGAATCCTCATGAACTAAAATAGGTTTTAAACTATAGTCGTTGGATGGATTAGAGTTTTCCATTCTTTTTTTTCTTTTGACTTTCTTGGGTTTCGTCCTTGAAGAATTG
This sequence comes from Cynegetis impunctata, assembly GCA_030704885.1. Lineage (NCBI taxonomy): Eukaryota > Metazoa > Arthropoda > Insecta > Coleoptera > Coccinellidae > Cynegetis > Cynegetis impunctata. The sequence continues at coordinate 262,805 of JARQZK010000033.1, forward strand.
GTATCCACTTGGGGTTGCTCATTATGATTTGTTTCACTACTCACAGATTCTCTATCTTGTGCATCTCTATTACATTGGCTCGTTGTTTGGTTTCTATTCTTGGAAACATTCAGTTTTGATGCTTTTGCTCTTTCTCTTAATCTTCTTCTAGTTGCAATGAAAATTTCTATATAAACTATTGTCATTATTATTAAAGGAATAAAAAAAGATCCTAACGCAGAGTAAACAACGTAACCTTTACGTTCTGTTAATTTACAAGTTTGTTGTATTTGAAACTCTTCTGGTCCAGGCCAGTCGTTCCACCCAATAAGAGGTGGTGAACTAATGATTAGGGATAAAATCCAAACGCCTGCTATTTGAATTAGTACTCTCTTAACGGTTCTTTTTTGAGCATAGTTAATGGGATCAGTAATTGCCCAAAAACGGTCGAGAGCAATTGCGCATAGATTCAGTATTGAGGCAGTACAACAAAGAACGTCCGAAGTTAACCACATTTTGCACACATATATACCGAACACCCATCTTCCAAATATATTATAAACAACATTCAATGGCATAACAAGTATTGCTACAGTGAGATCAGCGATAGCAAGTGAAACAATAAAAAAGTTTTGAACTATCCGTAATGGCTTGTACGTGAAAACGCTTAAAATAACTAAAATGTTTCCAATGATGGTTACTAAAATGATGAGTGAAAGTACAAAGATTGTGATGTATGCCTCCCATTCAGGGACGTCTATAGCTCCGAAGATACTATTATAGCTGTGGTTGATTGGTTGATCACAATCATTCAGTATCAAATTTTCATCCATTTCACGGATCGAGTGCTCAGCTTCTGAAAAAAATATTCCACAATTAATGAAACTGAGGTGCAACTATTTATTTAATTAGTATTATAAAAATTGAATCCTTTGGTTATATTTCACAAAAATTGTAATACTTCTACATACTATCGCTTTGATGCGTTAGTTTTAATCATGAATCCTATGAAAAACATTGAAACTATCAGGCTTATTAATAAGCATGAACAATTTTTCATAGTTTAACTAATGAATGTTATGAAGTGCACCATAGAAATTGGGAAAGAGAAAATTTCATGGATTTATTAATTCTAATTTGTGGAACCCCTGTCATGATAGTACCGAATGTATTATCTAATAAAAAGTAATAAATAGTATCAAAATCTGAGCTTTTAAAATGTTTTAAAATTGGACGTCATTTTGTGTAAGCTTTTTCAATAAGCAATTTTTTTTTAAATCAGTATTTTAAGTATTTAAACTGCATATAACCCAACTATAAAGGGTTAATCTATTAAAATCTAATCAACTGAAATTTATTCAATTCTCGCTGCTAAATTAGCAGGTTACTATATGGTTTTGTATATAACGAAGCAACTGAATCGTGAAACGCATCATTGAACATTTGTAGAAATTACTAAGACAAAATGAATGAAGGCACTAAGACGTATGAATATATCATTGGAAATTTGTGAAAATCCCCTAGACATAATGAGGCCAATAAGAAAGTGGAATGCATCACTAAATAATTGTGAAAATCAGTGAGACATAATGAACCTGGTACAACATGAAACACATCATCGAAAATTTATGAAATTCACTTCTTCACTAATGAAGGCAGTACAACGTGAAACGTGTAACGTGAATTTCCCTAATGAAACAATAAGAATGAATTTTGGATATTTTACAAAAATTAAATGCTCCGACTAGTTCAAATGTTTGGGAAATTTGGTTACACTTTACCTGATTTATTCATATGAGACAATGAAACGAAGTAACTTTACAAAAATCTCTATTAAAGTAATTGGTGAAATTTGTTTCAAAGATCACAAAACGAAATATAATTAAATTGAATAAAGTTAATGAATAAAGTTAATTTTATTGAGCTCTTGTCAGTATACCGATATTTTTTCCAACGGTCTTCAATCGAGACTCCTACGGTTTTGAGAGACTATTAACAGTTCCTGGGGTTTATTAAGTTCCTGAAGTTCTTGAAAATTCCTGGAGTTCTTGAAAGTTCCTGGGGTTTTATAAAGTTCCTAGCTCCTGAGGTTTTTGTGCTTCGAACTCCTGAGGTTTTTAGAAACTCCTGAGGTTTTTAGAAACTCCTGAGGTTTTTAGAAACTCCTGAGGTTTTTAGAAACTCCTGAGGTTTTTAGAAACTCCTGAGGTTTTGAAATTCAGACTCCTGACGTTTTTGGAAACTCCTGACGTTTTTGGAAACTCATGACGTTTATGGAAACTCCTGACGTTTTGCGCTTCCTAGCGCAAAGATAATTAGCAAAAATTTATCAACTTCGGGATAACTATAAGGTGAGAATTTATTTGCCTTTATAATATAATTCTTACGTCGTATTAACTCGAATTCCCAAGTCGAAAAGGAAGATCGTTTAGTTAGCCTTGTCCGGCTTTGACAAATTATTCCTCCTACTATTTGAAGTGACGCTAGAAATCATAGAATCTTCTTTACCGACTGATCTCGGCTAGAATTTGGTTTAGCCAGTGGACGGTATTCCAAAACGTTACAAACGTATTATTGAAAATTTGAGCAATTAGTACACAATTGAATCACTACAATGCGAAACATATCATAGGAAACCTGAAAATATCACTAAGACATAATGAAGACCATATAAATTGTGAAGCATTATTGAACCTTTGTTTAAATGATACATAATGAAGCTATTACAACGTGAAACACATCATTCAAAATTTATGAAATTAATTTAGACTCAACTACAATGTGAAACATATCATAGAATATTTGAGGAGATTCCTAAATATAATGAGGATAATACTTGCTGATCATTGAAACTTTTCGAAAATAGTATATAATTAAGCTTTTACAATGTCAAATACAAGAACAAAACTAATATATATAATGGAGTTACTACAATGTGACACACATCCCATAATTTTTGAAACATATATAATAAAATTCAAAATTGAAAGCGCTGCTATTATGTCTCAAATATGTTTCTTTCTTCGAAATAAGGAAAACAGACAATAAACAAAACATTATCTATGAATAACTGATAATCCCTTCAATTCTACTACAAAAAATTTACCTTTTCTGTGCACATTTAATATATTCACAGTGATCTTCTGAAATATTTTTCGCCTGATTTTGAAGACACCTCTATACATTATTGTATTAGAGGAAATAACAGATTTTTCACTTTTAATTACCATTCTTCTTAATTTTATTATATCACAATATGAATGTCCGAATAGAAGAACTGTATATTTGATTAGTTAGAATATTTCTCTCTATAAATTCGATGGACGATAAATCAACTCTGTGGTAGTTCATATTCAACCCATTGTTGCATCATGTGCCAAATATGGCACAAACCAATGTTTTACATCTCTTTAATACATACGTCAGAGAAATATTACTTTATTTGCATGAATTACCATTTCTGGCACATACAAACATATTTCCAAAGAGGCAGCTCCCTCTCTGTAATTATTTCGGAGTTACATACGTTTTTCAAAATGGTCACGATGAATCAGCTGCTTGTCAGTATTATAGTAGATTGAGTAATAGTTTTGAGTTCACCCACGTAACTTTCTACCCAATAAAAATTGTTTTTGTAAAAAAAATACTTCTAGTAACTGCCTCATAGTGGCAAGTACTCGTATTTTTGAATAATTGACATTTTTCATCTAAAAATCACTTTGTGCCATATATGGAACATTATGCAATTCAAGTATATCTGACTTGACCATATTGTGCCATATATGGAACATTATGCAGTTCAAAAGTATATCTGACTTGACCATATCTGCCGATAATGAATTTAGAAGATGTGAAAGATATCTTTTTCTGATATATTATGGATCTAGGATTGCCAACTCTCGACAGGACTAACCCGGGGGAATTTTATGAATCCACTAAGGGGGGGGGGGTGTAAGAAATTGTCAATCAATTTTAAATTTATATCCAATTTGCTTTCTAGCAGTATCTAATTTTTGACGGTTTTTCACCATAAAATCATAATCATTAAAGATCGAAGTTTTGTTACAGCGACGGTTACGTATAATTTCAGAAAAACCGGAGAAATTATTGCAACCCGGGAGGTCGACAGGATAACCATTATTACCGGAGTCTCCCGGGCAATCCGGGAGGGTTCGCAACCTTATATGGATCCCAAGTTATTTTATGCATAAAAAATGTAGTTATACATAATTTTAATCAAAATGAAAGTGAAGACAAAATATCAGATGAAGATGAAATATTGGCTGTATAAAATATTTTTAGTTCATGTTGCATGCTGTGCCATATTGGGCACAAACCAGTTTTTCTTTTTTTTTTGACAAAGAATATTGTGCTTTATTTTTTTGAATATTTTTCTGATGAAATATATGTCTTTTTCCCACTGTACCTTTTTTTTATCAATTTTAAAAAAATCATGCATTAAGGGGTTAAATTAAAAATAAATAATGAGAAACATTTTGTCTAAAAACCACAAAATGAAAATAACTTTTATTCGACTAGTTTCGCTTTTTACAGCATTATCAAGACATTATCAGTCTTGATAATGCTGTAAAAGGCGAAACTAGTCAAACAAAAGTTATTTTCATTTTGTGGTTTTTAGACAAGTTGTTTCTTATTATTTATTTTCAATTTCTCTCTATTTTACCAATTCGTTCTTCTGTTATCGAGATTCTTCGAAAATACTCGCGAAATATTCAAGGCTGTTATCTATTCTGAAAAATATGAAAGGTTATTTTCAACTAACAGTCGTAAATGATCAACATATCAGTCTTGCCAGATTTCCTTGGAATTGTCATGAAAGGGGCAAAATTTGATGTCATACTTACTACCTACCACGTGAGTTTGACGCATTAAAAGCGAAGAAAAGACTTGAAATAGCGTGGAATATATTCATTCTGCATAACATATACCAGTAAAACTTGGAGTTTTATTTTTATTGGGAAATGCATTTTCGTATTCATTCCGAAGCTGAATCAAGAAATGCCCCTTGTGAAGTTATAACATAACAGAGGCCTAGTTCCAAAATAGAATTTCAAAATGGAAATCACGTGTTGGAATATTCAATAACTTGAAAAGAAAAAAATTTGAACATTCGATTATTTGTTGAGAAATGCTTTGAAGAAAGCTTTATTTTTAAGGATACTTGTTATTTTTGGGATACACCGAATTCTGAAGTTCTTTCGCATTTCTTCACGCGAGGATGTAGTGTCAAATAATATTTCCGATGCTAGAACATAGAACGCACCTAGGATATCGATCTGGCAATTCAATATAAATTTGATGGAACCTGCCTCACAAGGGTTGCCTGAAGGATGATTATTCATATAATCCTTTTTCATAAATTAGACAATATATAGGTACCTTTTGAATGACAGCTATATTTTAATTGTGATATTTCTACAAACTTTTTGAACCCTTACATTTTATTGTAGAAGTATCCTACTTCAATCCTTTAACAATTAGTATTACAACAATATGCTTTCAAATGAAACATCATATTTCTTTAAAAAATTTCTTGTAACATTTGAATGTAATATTAGTATATATCGTATTTACACTTCGATTATGATCAAGCCAGTTGACTGAGTGTTCAGGCATGCTCACTTGCACTCGGGAGGTCCCAGCTTCAAACTCTGGGGTCGACGGGTCTGCTTTGAGGTTTTTTCAAAGCTTTCTTCATGACGTAAGCGAGTCAGTGTTTGCAAAGGCTGGGTCAGTATTCCATTAATTATCCTTTCTGACCTATACTTAATGAACTTGCATAAACAAGTGTATCCTGCAAGTGACTGAACGATTTCTCCCCTATAACTCCAGCAACCCACCTCCCTCACTCATATCTCAGGGGGAAATGAAACCATTTTCTTTTCTATTTCTAATTGTGCGTTAATTATTTTCTGCAAATTTGTTCAGTCTAAGCTTAAAATGAAGTTCGGGATTTTTTAATCAGATACAATTATCCCTAATTTTGTCTATTACCAAATCAGGCGATTGCATTTTTTCGTTATTATATTTTGTGTGTTAAATGATTACAAGATCAGTATTGCTTATTTAATCGATGGCAGTAAATATTCAACATGACTGTAGATGAAATTTTCTAATATTTTTCTATATATCATTCAAATCCTTATTGTGAATATGGACACATATTATAACACACACTAAAAGGTGATATTCATTGAATATTATTTTTTGTTGATAATTTATAATGATAATCACGTGTAGATTTGATTCTGAAAATTATTTTTATGTTGCAAATTTAGTACAAATTTGGTAGTTTTTTCATTGCGGTCGTATGAGTTCACCGATAGCAATTCATTTCCATTTTAAACTATCTATATGAGGACCCTGGATCAGTATGCAAATCTTACAGATGGTAAAGTACAAGAGGAATATGTGGAGGAAATATAAGCGCTCTGAAAGCGTTGAGGACTTTTCAGCTCATAGGTAATTCTCCAATAGCATTAGACGGCAATTGAACAATGCCAGACAGAACTACGAACAGTCAATCACCAGTTGTGGATACAGTAAAAGATTTTTTAAATATATTCACTCATCACTCTCCTCAAAAGATCCATTTCTCGAAGGTTTTTTCCTTGGAACCTCTGAACAATCTTCTTCTTCTTCTTTGTCAGCTTTCGTTTGCCCACTCCTGGACATAAGCCTTTCCCAACATCTTCCATTCACATCTGTTCTGAGCCACTTAATACCATTGATTACCGGCAATCTGTCTGATGTCATCTATCCATCGCAGAGGTGGTCTACCGACACTCCTTCTCGTCTCCCTGGGTCGCCACTGTATGATTCTTGGTGTCCATCTCCCATCCTTCTGTCTTGCGATGTGACCCACCCATTGCCATTTCAGTTCCGCAATTCTTTTCACTATGTCCTTAACGCCGGTTCCTCTGCGAATCTCTTCATTCCTAATTTTATCTCTGAGAGATACACCAAGCATCGACCTCTCCATTCCCCTTTGCATTACTCGTAGCTTTTTCGCATTGGCTTGTGTTATAGAACAATCTACCTCTTCTAATTGGTTCTTGTGTCCATGTTATGCTCAGTGATATTTTCTCTTCTCCAAAATAAATTCAAGACCTCCTTTGAGAGTTCAAAACCAATAAATTCCTCTCATAGGCTTGATAATCTAACATCATTTTTCTCAAAAAAATGTGGGAAAAGATTTGCGCAACTATTATTTCTAATAATGAACTCTTCTTTCACCAAGTGCTGCATTCAGGTAGGCTGAAATCATGCCTCTGTCACCCCTATCTTCAAAAAGGCGATTAACTAAGTGCCAATAATCATCGTCCCATCAGCCTGTTTTCTATCGTTTGTAAGGTAACGGAGTCTATTATCTCTTAATCAATGACAATATCATCTTACGCTAATGACTTAAAAATAGCTGCGAACTCTCATACCAACTATCAGTAACTCCAAGATGACATCAACAAAATTCAGGAGTAGTGTATAGACTGGCTCATACTTTGTGTGATGTTCTTCACGCTGGCAAGAATAATCCTAGTTTTTTGTACTATCTGAACAGACACCTGCTAAAAACTATTTCTTTTCATGATAACTTAGGTGTAATTGTCAATTCGGCTTTAAGTTGGAGTGAACATATCGCTGCGGTATGTAAATGGGCAAATAGGAAGTCATTCCACATACAAAAAGTGTTCTCGAAATCGTCATTTGACTCGTATTGTCAGCTCCTTTTATTCGATTTGTCTCAGAATCTGCCGGTCCCGTATGGTATCCCGTATGGTATCCGGATCTAGTCCGTGAGCAAGATATGCTTGAAAAAATTCAGCGACGTGCTACTAGACTTTCATTTGGTCGTACGGAACCCTGTTATGAAACACGGATGGCGATGGCAAATCTGACCACATTTCAAGAACGTCGGCTGCGAGGGGACCTGATAATATCGTTTAGGATCATAAAATTCAACTATAGTGAACTACAGTCAATGTTTACACTCAACACCGACTGTCGACTGCGGGGCCACTCTTTGAAGCTTGAGAAAGAAACTTTCCATATCCGAACCAGACAGCACTTCCTGAGCAACAGAATTTTTGATGTATGGAATAGTCTCCCTCAAGTTGCAATCGATTCAGTGACTATGAACCAGTTCAAGAATATGATTGGCATTTTTTATTTTAGTAGAACTTAGTCTTTTTTTTTTGGTTTTTTTGGTATGCTCTTTATAATGTGGTTCTCCATTTTTTAACATAGGTGTTAGTCATTCATTTTTATTGTTAATGAGGAGCAATTATAGGATATTGTCGTCTGACCTTATTTAAATAAATAACAATAATAATATTATGTCATGGCTTGTCAAGATAGAATGATAAATACAAGATGGTGTAAAAAGAACACAATGAAAGTGGACAGCCTAACAACTTGCAGAGCATGCCATAGTCAGCAGAAAACTCTTATGCACATCCTGTCTGCTTGCAGAGTCCATGCTCCATTAGGGTATACAGACAGACATAATGGGGAGCTCCTTTTCTCAGATAGAAGTAGACAATACTTCTATCTGAGAAAAGTTTATGGTTTAGAAAAAGAACCAGTGCTACCATATGTTCCACTAGAAATTGAAGTGGTTGTTGAGAACGATAGAGCTCGCATAACCTGGAACTATGCTTTTCCAACAACTCGGCAGATCTACGCAATAAAGCCAGATATAGTTCTGCTGGAAAAAGAGCTAAGAGAATTGTTTATTGTCGAATTTTCGCGATGAAAGAAGAACAGAAAAGGGAAACATACAGAGATTCTATGTTCGAGCTGAGGACACTACACCCAGGGCATAAAGTTAGGATGGTCGTACTAATCATAGGTTGTCTAGGTGGAATGAGAGCTAACTATTTGACAGAATTGAAGATTATTCCGGCATGCAGATCTCTGGCCAATATATTGACGCGCAGAATGTAAAAAGCAGTGTTGCACGAGTCATCTGGTCCCATAAACTATAGAGCCGCTTGTAGCTCATCTCTTTTGTTAAGGGACGCTGTGAGGACAGGATGAAGAACTACTCCAAAGAATGTGTGAGAGGTTTTTTAGTGAGTTACCAGCAACATCCGGAGTCTCTCACATCCCTGAGAATGCGTGCGGAATACTCTCACGGTAGTCTATAAAAGATTTTTCCTCTCACACGGTCGTAAAAAAATATAATAATAATAATAAAAATAGTGATGATGATGATAATGATTATGATAGTGATAACGATAATGATAATGAAAATAATAATAATACTTATAATAATAATAACTTTGCCTTTTTGAAGTCGGCTGGGCTTAAGTCGGAAACGGAGGGATTTGTTATGGTTTGTCAAGATGGAGTGATAAATACAAGATGGTATAAAAAGAACATAATGAAAGTGGACACCCCAACAACTTGCAGAGCATGCCATAGTCAGCAGGAAACTCTTATGCACATCCTGTCTGCTTGCAGAGTCCATGCTCCATCAGGGTATATAGAAATACATAATGGGGCACTCCGAATTCTCTACTTCCATCTGAGAGAAGTTTATAGTATAGACAAAGAACCATTGCTACCATATGTTCCACTAGAAATTGGAGCGGTTGTTGAGAAAGATAGAGCTCGCATATACTGGAACTATGCTTTTCCAACAACTCGGCAGATCCACGCAATAAAGCCAGATATAGTCCTACTGGACAAAGAGCT